>KZ652104.1:47963-81896 GCA_001010745.2 Gerris buenoi
CCATAGAATAGTCTAATACTACTTAACAATATGCCAGATACCAGAATGCAGGAAAAGCTGCAGGCAACTTAACATTGTTGTGAGTTGTTTATAGCATCATAAACAAAGGCTCCATTTATTTGTATCAGACGTTTTATTGCAGCAACTCAATCTGGCAACTCATGTGAGCTAAGCCTTAACATTTAAGAGTGATAAAAAAAAATAAATAAAAAAATAAAACAAAATAAAAATAAGGAAATTTAAAGAAATTAAATTAAGGTAACTTTAGAAATCAAATTATGGAATCTTTAAAGAAATCAAATTAAGGTATTAAGTGCTGAAGCTCCTTAAAATTCAATTCTCTTATTGGCTTCTTGCCAGATTATTTATTTTTTTTATTTTTTTTTTTTTTTGCTTTCCCACTAAGACTTATTTGGCACAGACTGCAGCAATCATTTGGTTTTAAAACAAAATAAAAATTATTTTCAGTAAATAAAAGCTGCTAATAAATTTAAAGCTTGGATAGGATTTGAAGATAATCTTGAAGGAGGATTTAGAACAGAGATGTGTTAGGTTTGAATTTTTTTATACATTAGGAATCTCATACATGTCAATATTTACATGGTATAGTTTGAGAATTAGACATGCTTTAAATGCTAAAACAAACTTCATTCATAATTATCAACAAATAACTTCAAGAAACCAAGCATATTTATTAATTTAAAAAGGGTATGCGTTTATTATGTTGTGCAATTAAATATTTATAGACTTTTAAAAAATGGTGCTGGATAATGTGGTTTATTTGGGCAATCTAAATTAACAAATGCGGTATATTTTGGTTTTTCTATTGTTATGCATCAAAATTAACGGTTGTGGTATTGTCATTCCTTTCCTTTTAATCTTATTTATTGTTAATTACTAATAATTCTATAAAAAATGTTTTTATTAATATACATAGTTTACGTTTTTCACTTATATTTTTGTAATTTTAAGGTAATTTTTATAATTTGAATTTATAATGTACTTACATTGCATAGAAAATAAATGGTACAATATTTTTTGTATAAATGTGTTTTAATTTATTGTATAGACTACTTATCAATACAGAGAAACCTTAATTTAAGGATTCACATAACCGTAGCCTTGACAAATAAGTTATCGAGAAAGCGGAAATTTTAGAGCAAATTGTGACTTATTAATTTTTTATTTGGGGCACAAAAAATTTTTCAAAACAAGAGTTTAAAATATCTTGGTTTATTGGGAGATGTGCCTTTATGTTCACACACTGGGAGGGTTTGGGGAACGAGCTGAATCCAAGAAAGTGGCGTTTGCTCTGCAGGTGTGTCCAGAGGAAGACAGATAATTGGGAGGACAATGGAATCTTGATTATCTGTGTCCCGATTATCTGCCTTTCTCTGAACACACCTTCCTTGATGTTCACACACTGGGAGGGTTTGGGAAACGAGCTGAATCCATGAAAGTGAGGTTTGCTCTGCAGGTGTATACAGATAATCGGGAGGACAATGGAACCTTGATTACTTGTATCCCGATTATCTGCCTTTCTCTGGACACTCCTGCCTTTATGTTCACACACTGGGAGGGTTGGGGAAACGAGCTGAATCCAAGAAAGTGGGGTTTGCTCTGCAGGTATATTTATACAGAGAAAGACAGATAATTGGATGACGGATAATTAAGGTTCCATTGTACTCCCATCTAAATAGTGTTTTCCTTATTATAATTTTTTTTTTTTTTTTTTTTTTTTTTTCCAATCCCGGCGCTGGAGTCTATTTTTCTCTGTGTGTTTCCCGTAGTTAATAATAATTATAATTTGATTTTTTTTTTTTAATGGCTCTTGATTGTTAGGATAATGGGGGGGGGGACCTCCTACCTCTCCTCTAAATGAGATTTAAGAAAAACAGATCTCATGGAAAAAAATTGTAACTATTCTCCCCTTTGCAACCCTCATAATTTCTAACCTCATATTCAGCAAGAAAATTAAATTATCTAAAAGATAACACCCAACTAATTGCCACATTTCAAAAAATTATCTAGAAACTGTAAAAGCTTAAGCTTTTAGATCTCCATATATTGGGTTTTAAATAAACTGAAAAAACTTCAGTAACCTCACGAATTAAATTTCTACCTAGAAAATCTCAGGTTATGAATTCTCCAAGTAAAAATAATACATTTTTTTTTATAACTGAATACACTATTTATTATGTGGATGAATGGGAAATTTAAAATAAAATTTAAAAATAAACGTTTTTTGGATTATGTACATCAGAAAGTTTTTTCCTAGTATGCCTGACCAATTTTTTTTTTTAAATTTTGTCTCTGTTTTCCCTCGTGGTTTACTAACACTAGGCCAGCCTAGTCAATCTTCCCATTCTGCCCATTTGCCTTAGGCAGAAGGATCCACAAGGTGTTCTATTCATTATCCTATTTTCCAGTTCTGCGCCAACTGGGACCGGTCCAATTCAATGAACTTATCTTATTCCTTCGTCCAGTTTTGTGTATGCACCCTAATTTAATTCAATGTATTACGGTTCAAGTATAATTCTAACTAATTTGCAGCTTTATTGAAAGTTGCAGTTGTGCAGTAGGACAGAGATGGTCTGCACATGTGTTAAGGTGATTTGTATTGTCTTTCAAATTGTAAAATATTATTTAAAATATTTTTCCAACTTAATTATAGACTCCAGGTCTGATGATATCTGCAATGGGCAAAATACAACCTTATATTAAATTACTTACCTTTTATAATACAACTAGGCATCGCGTGGCTCTATCATTGAAGCGAGGGAATTGCAATGAAATACTGCATATTAAAATTAATTCATGACGAATGCCATAGTTGAAGATAAGTGGAAGAGGGTAGTGTGGGATGGTAGAGTGGGGGCACTCGGTACAAAGCTTGCCTTCCTATATAAACCTATACACTACACGCCTTTCGAACCTTAACCACCTGCCGGTAGCTTTTAAACAATTATTATAAATGTATCTCATCATTACGCAAAGACTACTGCTTGTATCAAGTTGAAATTTTTCATGCCTGTTTCAATTGATCTTTAGACGATGTAAATAAAGTTTTGTTAAAATCGTTGCGTTAGGACGTAAGATATCGGTAAAAAGGTGGTTTTCTCTATTTTAAACGTTTAGGTCCGCTTTAATAGTTATAGCGATCTTTATTAACTCATAGCGGTGTCGTTGTTGGTTTTACTAAAAAATGATATTTATAAAAAATGTTCGTCTCATCGAATAGGTGATGATAGAATTTTTTCCCGTCCTGAAATTCCAAGCTCACGTTTACGCGAGCATTGCACGCGAACTCTTGGACGGATCACGCTGTCCAACGAACTTAGCCTGAGTATTAGTAAGAGGAACATGTATACCAAATTTCAACTAAATCGGTCAACTTTTACTCAAGTTATCGTCGGACACGTAAACGTTATGGACAGACAGACAAACAGACATCCAAGATGCATATTTCGTTGAATGTAAGAAGCTCGCTTACGCTCGCTTCAATAATAAGTAACCCAATGGATTTAATTTCATTGGCAAGAATCGAGCACAGCCAGCAAATACTCAAGCGTATGTATCCTAATTTAATTAAATCAGCTAAAATTTAGGATGATTTAGTAGTACCCTAATTCAATTCAATATAAGAAAACTTAGCAAGGTCTTTGCCAGATATTACACAATGGAAGACATACAGTGGACGTTGACGTCCTTTGCTGTCCTGCACCCATCAATGATCAAATAAGAAATAGGTAATGAAATCTTTATGTGCTTCCTATGAATTAGTGAGGACAAGTCACTGTTGATTGCAGGAAATCATTCCATACTTCGATTTTTTAATATAAAGGATTTAAACAGAAGAAAAATAAATAATTTGGAAAAAAAACTCAGTTTGCCTACTTTAATAAATACACGAAACACATAAAATTACTTATTTACAGGGAAGACTATACTAACAACCTAGTAAATCCAGTGAACCAGAATTGAATGGATGCAAAGAATTTAATTCCCTTTTAGGGTTGACATTCATGCTTTTTTCAAATAATTAGTTACTTTTTGCAACACATAATCTCAATATTTTTAAAAAATAAGTATTTTCATACAAAGGAGTTTCTGAAATCACAGAAGCATTTTTAAGGTAGTTTTATGGGAGATCAGTTTTATTAAATATAAATTTATACTAGTAGCATAAACAGTAGTTCAAACTGCAGCTACAAGCCATTCTAAAGGGCTGAAAATTATCATATCAAAACTTATTCTACTTATTCTGATCCTCTTCTACCTCTTGTTGTATAAAAATTAGACAACAATATTTCATCTTTTCCATTTATTTTCTTTGGAAACTGTTTCTTCTAATATATTAATTAAAATTAAATGATTATCCTTGCCTAGAGAATTTATATTACTTTAAAGATGTAGTAGGCAAGACATATAAATGAAAATGATACAAGCTTATTTCACTGCAATGCTAACTAGTATAAGTTTGATTATACTATGTTGTTTCTAATTTGATTGTTGATTAATTAATTTTATTTTGAAGTGGATTTAACATCCTTTAATAATGATAAAACGTAGTATTAAAGGCAAAGACATTTGGTAGTCGCTACTAGTAGAATAGGGTGGGCAAACCAATTGTTTGAACCTAGCAATTAGGCAGTGCTCACTATAGTTGTATGGAGTCCAGCCATTCCATACACCAATATACAGCCAAAGAGAATACGGTAGAGATGTGCGTTATTTAACGTAATAGGTAAAATAATAGGGTTCCAACTGTGTCGCCTATTGCTGACGTTACAGTGACTTGGTTAAAGCTATTAAATTTGTCACTGGTTACGGAACGGCCCCTAAAGATTTTCAAGTTTAAGGTAAGTGTAGGTAGTAATTGTGGTATTAGTGGGAAAGGTTCCTTTTCCTACATGTAATCCTTTGGACTGTACCCTGTTTTCTACTTAGCAGAAAGCCCTCTCTCTACCTGGTTCCATTCCACACAGTGACATGGGATAAGATATAATAAATATTAAATATGAAGTTTTAATACTGAAACTGGAGGTTCCAATGCCTATTATTTTATTAATAGGTGACAATGTCACTGTCACTGGTCTGGTCACGGATCATTAGAGGAATGTTGCAGGTAGCAGACATTTTTTTTAGTGACAGTGACACCTATTAAAAAAATAATAGGTATTGGAACCTAATACCAGATCTGGTCACGTATCCTTAAAGGAACGTAGCAGGTAGCAGAACTTCCTTTCAGTGACAGTGACTTTGTCACCTATTAATAAAATAATAGGTATTAATACCTATTACCAGCTCGGAGCTGGAACGGTGTCACCTATTACTCAGATTTAATAGTTTAGCCCATCCCTCTCTACCAAGCTACTAGCCCAATGTGAACGATAAGGATAGTAAATGGACAAGGATAGTGGATAAAAGTTGGTCGAGTAAATGAGTGTGCGGTGGTAGAGTAGCTCGACCGCCGACGGGCGAGTAGACCCCCCACCCTACGTCCGTCCTAACATTGAATACCTTCTTCTATATATAATTGCGGGATTATTCAGAACTAAAAACGAAAACACCTGACTTTACTACGGCTACTATCTCAAGCACGTGTGAACGACTTTAGAGCCACTCTACCAAATAACAGCCTACCATTTTACTCGACCGTCCCTTGTGCTGAAAAGTAAGCTGGTGCACTCGACCATTTACTCTACCAATGTGAACTAGGCTTAACTCCTCTAGTTGAACTGAAAAGACCCAACTAATCAAGAATGTATACTACAAGGAACAATAGTACTAATTTATTAGACATTAATTTTCGCTCACCGCTCAGTTTTTTCAGTTCAATAGAATCTCTCATCGAGTAAACACAGCAGAGAACTGATAAGAAATCCCGCCCAGCTTATTTTTGCTCTTATTACAGCCGGCACCGGTCTACTGCTCTGCCTTACCACTCGTATCGTATCCGAGGCCTAAGTATTGATTAAAGGAAGGCATGCAAGTTCAGAGAAGCAAGATTCCACACAGTTTTGAGGGAAACATCCCTCGAAAAGTTACAAGTTAACTAGATTTCCTGATGAATACAATTATTCAGACAAGTATATACTGGTTAGGATTTTAGCCAATTTTGTCAAAGGTTCAATCAACTTGAAAATAAATAACAATCAAAACGGTTAACCAAAAATGCTTTATAGTGTAATAGTAATAATTTATCACATAGGTATCAAAAATACATTAAATATTATGTACAGTTCACCAAAAAAAAGTAAATAAATAAATAATAATAAACCACTCANACTCTCCCTTTAATTTTCCCTTGATTTTAACATACGACCTTGTAGATGTCAATATCTTGAGCTCTCATTAGCTCTGTCTTTAATTTTCCCTTGATTTGATTTTTTTTTTTTTTAATTTTATTTTTGACTGATTTTTGGTTTTGCCGGTGAGATATATTATCACTTATTTATAATTTAAGAACTCTCTATTTTTTAAATATTTAAATACATAAAGAATATGAATGTTAGAGTAATATATGAAATGAGATTGCACGATTCGAGAAATTTGACAAATCCTTCATAATAATCAACCCTGTTGAAGCTGAGGCAGGCAGCAAAATGTCATGTTTTTCGTTTGATTATAAAAAAATAATTTAATACTTAAGAGACAAATAAATATAATTGGATGTTGTAATGAACTAGTGAAGAGTTTTACTGATTGTGTTGAAGGAATGATAATTTGCAACGTATAATACAGTAGAGTCTCGCTAATCCGGGTTTGACGGGACCGGACCCGGTCCGGATTACCCAAAGTCCAGATTAAAAGGAATCAGTTTTAAAATGTCTATAAGACGAGTTTTAGTTGAGAAAAACTATTAAAATCGATGTTCTTATCGTAAAAGTTACTTCTACTAGTCTCAAAAACATGCTTGTACAACGTATGTCCACTATTTTAGGACTGTTCTGTCACTAGAGTCTGAATATCAAATGAATTAAAATAAAATTGCAATCTACTAAGCAGGTGCAGGTATAGAAGAGACTTCCAGGGAAATAAGAATTCCGATATGAAATTCGAGCAACTGATAATCATTTCACAAAAAGACAAGACGTTATACACACGGGGCTTGGTGAAATTTCACGGAACTGCTTTGAGCCGCCGCTACGTGTTTCTTAAAACCCTCTCATCTCAGTCACATATAATTGTGGATTATTCCTGGAATAATCTACCTTTATATCTTCCGCCCTAAAAGAGATTTGTCGATGTTCTTACTTATTCTAAATCTGTTTATTTTTAATAGAAATACCGGGTATTCCTCGTGTTGGAATATACACCTGTAAACTATTCTGGGAACAATTTTATAAATTTAAATTGAAAATAAAAGCAGAAAATCCGATAATCAAAACAAATCTGAATTAGCCCTGGTTCTAATTTTTACATAGTTTTGGCTTGCCCGGATTATACGGATGTCCGGACTAGCGGGGTCCGGATAAGCAAGACTCTACTGTACATTTAAAACTGACATTATTATTATAATTTTTCCAAGCAATACCCCTCTTAGTCAATATTCTTTGGGAACACTATAAAACTTTGTTTTATAAATGATAAATCAGGAAATGAAGATATCAGTTTTTCCGCTTCACTGGAAAGCATTGAATTGTTTGATTTCTTGGCACGTGCAACATCTGGAAGAAAATAAAACAAAATATTAATAATTCAGGATATGACCTTTTCCAAAAACACATTTTTCTCCTTGAGCCTCAGAAGAAAAGAGAAAAACACCACAATGTTGATATAAAAAAAACACTAAATGTAATCAACTTTAAAAAAATGGGCAATAAATAAATGTACATCTTCTTTTAGTGTGGGTCATAAAGGTTTAAATGTTTTTTCAGAAATAATTAGAATGTTACCGCCTGGCTATACTTCAAACTCCTGGTCACATTCATACATTGTCACAAAGAGTATTTCATAAATTTATTTTACACCATTATTTGGTATTGTGACAAAAATGTTTCTCCACATCGCAATAAAAACGACAATTAAACGTTAAAAGACAATATTGCGGTGGAATAATATCCTGCTTGAGCAGCTTCGATGGGATGTTTTTGGTCAAACACCCAATTCCTCTGACCTTGCACTGAGCGACTTTCCAGAGCTCAAGAATCCTCTCAGAGGCTGATTTTTTGCGGATGAAGAAGACGAAACAAGAAGTGGAAAGGTGGCATGTCAGTTTAACAGGAAAATGTATTTAGATTTAAGGCGACTATGTAGAAACATAACTATTGAGTGCACCTTTCAAAATACATTTATCCTTTTTTAAATGTTTTTTGATTTTTATAAAAAAGTATAAGTTAATTTTGAGAAGCCCCTAATTTAATGAGTGAATATACTTATTATGGGACTCTTGTTAGCATTTTCTTAGAGTGAACTGTTTGCATTATAAGCTATTTATCAAATAGTGTTTTCCCCATAGCATCTATCAACATCTAATAGCATCTATTGACTAGCATAAATGGTCACACTTTTCATAAATTTGGGGTTTCCATTTACAGTAGAATCCTGGTATTTAGTATCCTGTTATATCATATATCCCAATAAATTGTATATTATTGCCAGTCCCTTGAAAAAAATCTTGATAATTGGTATAAAACCAATGTATTTTGGTCCCCTTAGTATAACATATTTTTTCCCCCTTTCGAGGTGAACATAAACGTCTTATAACTCGTATAATTCTGAGAATAATCCCGATAAAACGTATGAATGGAGGGGGCCATTTCCAAGATTTTGCTTTTTCACTACCTATATCTGTTATTTCAGTTTACTCACAAAAAAATAACAACAGTTCAGACTTCACTACAATTAGAGGAAGCATTAATTAAATGGTTTATATTAATTCCGAATTTCAAAGGAACCTAATGGAGGGAACATTCTTCGGGGAAAAAATTAGAACTCTCGCATGACGTTTGATCGGCATACAACAAAGACTGGGGGGGGGAGAGTGTGATTGCGTCCAAACCAAATGTAATACTGGGCAGCCTAGATGAAGGAATAACTCTTATAATTCTGAGAAAAATCGTGGTTAAACGTATTTGATTGTTTACCTCCTTCTGTTCTACTCGGATAAAATGCCATGGATAACACCCGAACAAATGGTTTAATTCAAAAAAACTATTTATAATTTTTTTAAACCAAGTACTTAACATTTTTATTTAACCAACATATTTAACTTTTTTAATGGTCATATACAGTGTGTTTTTATGTGCAAAATAAATACAAGTCTTAATTATTACATTAATTTTTCTTTTTTTACCATCAATATATTATCATGATCCCGATTTAGTGAACTGCTCAATATATCATATTTTTTCTTCAACCCCTTGAAGATACGATATATCGGGATTCTACTGTAGTTAAAATGGAATACAGATAAGGTTCTTATCTGGTCTCAGTTCAAACGTCCATCAGTTTTAACTGGTGGTAACTCCTCATACCAACAGGTTACCAATCTTTGGTTAAACCGTTCATCTTAAAGCAGCTTGTCAAGATGGCTTCCTCAGTACTTAATAATATAGTTGAAATAAAATTATTATTTTACTTAAATCTAAAAATTATTAATTTTTATAGAACCCTAGTTAAATAACAATATTTAAAATTAAAAAATTCCATACTTCGATTTTTTAATATAAAGGATTTAAACAGAAGAAAAATAAATAATTTGGAAAAAAAACTCAGTTTGCCTACTTTAATAAATACACGAAACACATAAAATTACTTATTTACAGGGAAGACTATACTAACAACCTAGTAAATCCAGTGAACCAGAATTGAATGGATGCAAAGAATTTAATTCCCTTTTAGGGTTGACATTCATGCTTTTTTCAAATAATTAGTTACTTTTTGCAACACATAATCTCAATATTTTTAAAAAATAAGTATTTTCATACAAAGGAGTTTCTGAAATCACAGAAGCATTTTTAAGGTAGTTTTATGGGAGATCAGTTTTATTAAATATAAATTTATACTAGTAGCATAAACAGTAGTTCAAACTGCAGCTACAAGCCATTCTAAAGGGCTGAAAATTATCATATCAAAACTTATTCTACTTATTCTGATCCTCTTCTACCTCTTGTTGTATAAAAATTAGACAACAATATTTCATCTTTTCCATTTATTTTCTTTGGAAACTGTTTCTTCTAATATATTAATTAAAATTAAATGATTATCCTTGCCTAGAGAATTTATATTACTTTAAAGATGTAGTAGGCAAGACATATAAATGAAAATGATACAAGCTTATTTCACTGCAATGCTAACTAGTATAAGTTTGATTATACTATGTTGTTTCTAATTTGATTGTTGATTAATTAATTTTATTTTGAAGTGGATTTAACATCCTTTAATAATGATAAAACGTAGTATTAAAGGCAAAGACATTTGGTAGTCGCTACTAGTAGAATAGGGTGGGCAAACCAATTGTTTGAACCTAGCAATTAGGCAGTGCTCACTATAGTTGTATGGAGTCCAGCCATTCCATACACCAATATACAGCCAAAGAGAATACGGTAGAGATGTGCGTTATTTAACGTAATAGGTAAAATAATAGGGTTCCAACTGTGTCGCCTATTGCTGACGTTACAGTGACTTGGTTAAAGCTATTAAATTTGTCACTGGTTACGGAACGGCCCCTAAAGATTTTCAAGTTTAAGGTAAGTGTAGGTAGTAATTGTGGTATTAGTGGGAAAGGTTCCTTTTCCTACATGTAATCCTTTGGACTGTACCCTGTTTTCTACTTAGCAGAAAGCCNACTCGTCAGGAAAAATGCGTAGAAAAATCTGGTGACTATGTAGAAAAATAGTTTAAAGTACAAGCTTTCAGATAGTATACTTATTTATTGCAATAAAAAATGCCTTACACCAGAAAAAATGTGGGAAACTTATTTTTTACTTGACCTACGTACATATAGAAATTCATCCCTTAATGACAATATTCTAAATTTTTATAAAAATCAGTTTACTATGCAGTCGTTTTACATGTGGAATTTGAAATTTTAATTTCTTGTTTTCCGTAGTTACCATTAAAAGTAGTCTTTCTTGCTGTTTTCTGTTAATTTTAAACAAAATAATTTTTAAATATGTATTGCGTTGACCAATTATTTTTCCGATAATAATTTTTAAATCTTATCGAATAATTTTTTACACTCTCCTAGAGAGAAAGTCAAACTTAAAATTCCACATGTAAAATCACTGCCTTAGTGAGTAATAGTACATTACGGGTCTAGAGAGCAAAGTAGCATTTTGCATGCCAGTGTGGAGTTTGCACTCGAGCGACAGTGAGGGTAGTAAAATCACACGAGCAATGCAAAATGCCGTTTTCGCATGAGTTGCGTACCGTACTTTATCTACGATTGTTAGATTTTAATAATAAATACAGAAAAAAAAACTTCCTATATGTAAGTTGTTATTTCTCTTTTGGTAAAGATGACATTAATTCATTAGTAGTATTTTGTGCGGAATTAATTATTTCGGGAGGCGTATTATTCTCCCCATATTCATCATAATCACTTAAATCATTCATTGATTTTCACACAAAAACTCGATATAAACAGTTGCTTTTATTAAACAAACAGCAAAGTTTTGTTAAATGTAAACTAACATTTAACACTACTAACATTGTGTGTTAAGGTGAAGAATTCTTCTTTTTTACCGACCAAAGGGAAAAAAGAGGAATTCTTCAGAATTATGACATGGGCATGCGCAATGAATACAAGTACGTAAAGAATCACTTTCTATACATCTAAACAGAGATACAATGTTTATATTTCAAAACTATCGTAGATAAACTAATTATTATAAAAAATAGGTTATTTTTTTTTTTTTTTAAGGGATGAATAACTATATGCAATTATTTTCTAATAGATATGATTAATTGACAAATTTGTATGGTTATTATAATTAATAAAATACTGAATANTAAGAAAAACATACTTGTTAAGTAATCAAAAAATTAAACGAGGAGAGAAAGTACGCTCACAAGAACTTGAATGGGTGGGCAGCATAATATTATCCGTTAAAAAAAAAAAAAAAAAATTAAGTCCAATTAAAGATACAATCATTTCAGGTCCCATTGGACCGAATTCATTTCTCCTTTGGTCAATTTGTTCTTTGCTACACACAAATTTAGCTCAAATTTTCAACATTAAAAACAAATCTGGGTTGAAATTGTATGCTTGTAATCGGTCACTTTATCCAAGGATTTTAAAAAAGTTAAGACAGTCCAGTTCTTCAACCTATTTAAATAAAATGAATGTTAAATTTGAGTAAATATTTTAATTTAGGAGTTAAGATTATTAAATAAATTAAGTCAGGCTTTAAATAAATTTATAAACAATCGGACTAACAAAAAGTCTCCATACAACAAAATTCCAACAAAGTTCTCTAGTTAAAAAACTTATTTTTAAAAAAAATTATTACTGTGCGAAGATCATTTTTATTAAACATAAGATAAACTACACTATTTTTTACAATAAGTATTGTTTTTTGACACTCAGATTGACCAACCTATGTGAGGGAAGAAATAAAATCCCACCGGCCACCGGGCCTGAGGGAGAGAGGGAAATGCATAATTTGTTTGTCAACAAAAGAAGGTTATTTTACTAGTTCAACAAATCACGATCTTTTTACCTGATTTTGCCACTTAGATTTTCACTTCTTATTTACGATTATGTTTTGAAATTTAATGCAAGAGTTAATTTCCTTTATAGAATCAAGAAATTTAATGTCGGTAATAAAACTTTATGATATATACTTAATATATAAAATCAATATATATGCAAGTAAACAATATATGAAACAATACTAAAAAAAAAAGTTAACAAGGGGAACCTATGCAAAAGCATGCATACTATGACAATAATCTAGCAAGAAGACTCACAAGATTTTATGTAAGTAGGCTTGGAGGAATCGAGAGCAAATGTAAAGAGTTGCGAGTCAAGCAAGTTTAGGCTCCCACCTGTTATGGCCAAAACACATGTCAATAGCATGTAAATTATTAAGACCTAATTGCTTTGGAGACAACACTATTCAATAATGTCTTTTAACAAAAGTATTTTTTCCTTGGTAGCCTGTCTACTTTATAATAATTAATTTCCCTTAACGTTAGTTAAAACAAAAAAAATCTTAGTAAGTAAATCATTTACTGTATGAGGACGGCTTCTTATCAACTATTATATTGCATGTTCAAGCATTCAATTATTTCAATATGCTCCTAGTCCTATCAATATAATTAGAATCAACCTAATATTACTGGTTAACTCCTAATGCATTATTTTGCTTCTTAATGAGGGCCTTTAAAATTTAACTTTTTGGAGCTTAACATACACAGGGTGTCCAAGATAATATGGAACAGCGAAATATCTCTGGAACCATGATAGATAGAAAGATGCGGTTTTCAGGATTCGATAATGGCTAAAAAGGCGCTTCCAGAACATATGCTGAACATTTTCTGTGTTCAGCGGAAGTGTGTGCAATTTACATAAATAAACAAAAAGTGAATAGGAAGCCAAATTTTTAAGACTGGATTTGGATTTTATGCCTAAAAATAAGAATTTCGTACTCTTAGAAATGTTTTGCTCCGAGCATTAGTTTGCCGTCTGGAGAGCCCTGGATGTGCTAAAATTGAAACTTCAAGTCCATTTTACAGCTAAACTAATGGATTTAGGAAAATAATTCAGGAGACAAAAAATTCTTATTTTTAGTCAGAATCAAAATCCATTCTTAAAAAAGATGCATTATTGATGTTTAGTTTTCACTTTTTAAGCCCTGCTGAACACCTTTTTTAGGCAAAAAACAGTTACATATAAGGTATGAATTTTAGATTGGATTTGGATTCTATTTTTAATGGCATTAAGATCTCTCTAGAGTCTAGTGGAAGCCAAATATTGCATAAGGAAGAGTTATCATGTACTAAATTATAACCTTATAGACCTCAGATAGATAAATTAAATCAAAATACAATTAAAAAAGGTATTCTACAACTATATTATCTGATATTGTGATAAAATAATAAGTAGTACTAATTTAATTCAACAAAACTGATACTGTGATAAGAATAAAAGGAGTTAGAGCAGAGCACTGAGATAAGTCTCCTTGTTTAACTTTTTTTCTTTATTAAATTTTGTCAAGTAGGTTGAGTTTAAAACACTACCTACCAATGACATTTTTATTTTTATTTAAGTAATTTAATTCGTTTCATCTGCCTACATGAAATATTAGGATTTTATTAATTTGGCTATGTTAGCAATGATTTCTCAACTCAATTTCTCCCCTCCTTCCCAATATCTACACCACTGTAGAAAATTTACAATAATAAGCAATAAATCTTATCTAACAAGAAAACTACGAACCATCTAAAGGATTGATGAGACCACTTCCTATCCATTCAAATTGGGGATTAGGTACCGACGCCTAAAAACAAATAAATTACAAATAATTAAACAAAAGCCATTACGTACAGAACAAGACATTTTATTGGGGAGCAAAGCTACAAAAATTCTAATGAAAACTCCTAAACTAAATGTAAGTAAGAAAAACATACTTGTTAAGTAATCAAAAAATTAAACGAGGAGAGAAAGTACGCTCACAAGAACTTGAATGGGTGGGCAGCATAATATTATCCGTTAAGAGGGTAGTAAAATCACACGAGCAATGCAAAATGCCGTTTTCGCACGAGTTGCGTATCGTACTTTATCTACGATTGTTAGATTTTAATAATAAATNATCGATGGCACGGTTTAAGAAAATTTAAAAACGTAGTATATAAAAAGTTCTTTTTATCTTGCAATTATTGCTTCTTATTTTTGTTATACTATTATATAAGCTTTATAGTCAGAAGTACCTCTGAATTTTTTGTCATAATTCCTGTCTTACTTTCCCTGGTCAATAAGTACCTACATCAAATATAATCTAAATCAGTCGAATAGCTCAGACTTAATAAACTGCAGAAGGAAAGCAGCATTTTCCGCGTTTTAATTCCTAAACCAACTATCAATAAAATAAAATTTTATATGAAACAACAACATAGTCTTGCATATATTCTATAAATAGAGAAAAAAAAAAAAAAAATAAAATCCAAGAATACATTATATATATATTTTTTTTTAATTCCCAAAACATTAGTAGGGTTTAAGAAAAACGCGACTTCATTTGACATAGTGGCTTATAGCTAACTCTGCTTGGTACTTAAATAAGTAAAACAATTTTGCAAAACAAGTTTTATAAACACATTAATCGTGTAAGCGTGACAATAATAAATAGATTGACTTTAAACTGGGTACAAGCTTTATTTGTATCCTGTACATGTATTATCGATATTATCAATCTTTTTTATTTATACGAACTTAACATTCACATCCCTGTCATTGTTAAATTATAAGTCTATATTCCGTTATAATTGATGTTATAATGTATCATTGTTTAAAGCCGTTTGTAACGATAATTGAGTGGATTCGGTATGTATACTGTATACTGTATATCAATGTAGTAATATGCTTTTTTTAATGCTAGTGGCATTTGATATATTTTTATTACAGTTTTAATAATGCTGAGAAAAATATAAATGTTAAGCGATTTGACTTGTCTTTGACCTCTGTAGAAAAGATGAATGAACGAATAAATAAAATTATATCCATTGATAAGTATTTTCTTTTGTTTATTTTTATTATTATATTAATAAATAAGAAAACAATGTAGAAAAAAGTTTTAAAACTATCGAGGGATGATATAACAATATTATCTTGATCATAGTTGTATTTTAACTCTCCCTATTTATGTGAAGAGGATAATTTTTTAGCTTTTGTTAAGGTTTTAGTTGTTACGTTAGATAGGGACAGGGACAGCTTAGTTTACATATTCAAATAGAGTTGTGTTCGGTGGAGGTCTGTTTGAGAAGCTCAGGCTTGAATTCCTGATTGCGATTGGTCTAGAGATTGTTTACAGTTGATAGATTTGTTTGTATATTCTGACGTTGGAGTGTGTAAGAGTCAATGGGATCGAATGAATAATGTTCTTTTATGTTAATTTACCGTGAGACATATTGAAGGGGGATTTGAAAGTAAATAAATATTTCATTTTGTTTCGTATTCTTTTATCAAACGGCGCGTGCAAGAAGCGAAAAAGGTCGTGTTGCTATAAGTGTTTTCTAATTTAGAAGATGCGGCGAAGAAAAAAGGAGAAGACGGTGAGGTGATTAAAGAATAGTGATTTTTAGACTTACAGGATGTTTATCCTTTCTTGTATAAAAAAGAGGTCCTGGAAATTGCCGGATCCTTTTTACCATCAGGAGAACGCACCAACGGAACTCAGGTAAACGAAAAAAAAGATTGGTGGTTTTTATTGATGGGAGTGACCTTGAGAAGCTTCTCTGGAAGAAGTCCAAGGTCGGAAGCCAAGTGATGTACCACTGTTGAATAGCCTCGAAACATACTCCAATCTTTAGTAAGAAAAGGAAACATAACTTGTTGCACAACAACAACGAAACTCCAGATTCTTAAGACCGGACGTGATAATTACCTTACCGGGGTAATTTAAAGCTAATGCAAACCTCAGGTCCATTTGACGCTACATAACTATGCTAAGCTGTCATCTGGAAAATTACAAAACAATTACAATGAGATCTTGAAACATTTGTTTTCAGTATTTTTTGTATAAAAAGAGAATCAATATTCTAAACTTCCTGAAAATATTATGTATAAGAGTTATTCATCCTTCTTGATACGTCCTTTCCAATATGTTAACATGTATTGATCATCTAGGAATAAAAT
Organism: Gerris buenoi; assembly: GCA_001010745.2. Taxonomy (NCBI): domain Eukaryota; kingdom Metazoa; phylum Arthropoda; class Insecta; order Hemiptera; family Gerridae; genus Gerris; species Gerris buenoi. The sequence goes on from KZ652104.1 coordinate 64,771, forward strand.
TTTAACTTCCTTTTAGTAGGTATCAAAATTAGTTCTTTTTTATGGGACGCAATAGTTACAAAGGTTGTTTATTTTTATCTGGCTATATTATTAACGCCCACAGCACTTACCTGTATCTGAAGAAATAAGAAGCAAACAAAACCAGCATCTGGAAATGCATTATTTTTTATACCAATGAATATAATCAATAATCAATAGTACCTACGTATGGCAAACAAGCATTCTTCAATTAAAACTATGTTCAAGGCTATACATTTTATTTTATGTATAATAAACACTTTTAATTGCTAACTACTGTTTTTCGCATAGATGTACTCTTTTGCATTAGTTATCATATTAATAATGCAAAAGTTATGAAGAAAACTTGTTATTAATAAATTAGTATATAGAGAATTATAATAAGAAAGTTTCGAGTAATTTAGGAGTAGATAATGACCCAAGGAGGATTTGAAATATCGCCAAAAATTAAAATAATGGGAGCTTAAAGATTTTTTATTTATTATACCCATTAGACATTAGACCATGATAGGAGTTTCTACCCAGTTTTTTTACCCATTTGACAATGGAAGGAAATTGCTTTGGAGCAAATACAAAAGTTATTAACTAAAACAATTATTTGTTGTAAACAAGGCTTTTATTTAATCGGTCATCCTTAAGCGGTGAAGTCCGTTATAATGAGGTTTTACTGTAATTAACTGGGGACTTTGATAGGCCAAATACAATCCAATACATTACCAATGACTTTTATGAGATCTTCATTTTGCTAATAAAACCTGTTGTATTCGATTTAATTGTAAGTAAAGTAATAAATTAATCAAATTAGTTTGACAGAGAATAAAAATAACAAGGATGATAAACTGGCTTAAACTTACGGCCCTTTTATCCAGGCGTAATAAACCAGAATTTTGCTTAAACTAATATAATTTCAAGATCAAATTTTAATTTCATTCAAAGAGTAATTCATTCAAAGAGGTAAATGCTGACGATTGTAAAAGATGTATATTCTTCACAACCCGTTATCGCATAATATACTGCAAGAAAATAACTAGTACAAATAGACATTATGTTTCATTGATGGTCATTCCCCAATATAATTGGGAAAAAATACATCTTTTATTTTCAAGCACATGTGTTTTTNTGGAAAACGATAACGATTACCGAGTTTATTAATTTTCTGTTTGAGTCTTACTTTGTCATAATAACTTAACAAATTGAAATGACGGGTAGTTACAAACAAAATTCAAAATACCAGTATAATATTTAGTGCATTAGAATTATATTTAAATAACATAAAAAGTGAATAATATAAAAGTGAATTCAAGCGGTGGCGTAGAGGTTATAAAGTCTCTTCGAACGGTTACCCTTTAGATCGGCGCCCCTGCACTAGAGGCATTTTTATTTGCCTAGTTGGCCCGACCTTCTAAAATTCAAAATCTAACGCTCTCATTTCCTTCTCTATTTTCCCGCACTGTCAAAAAACAAGACTAATTGTAAAACTAATTTAATGGAGGATGGATATGCAAAATTATTAGAGTGCTGGGACAAGAAACTCCAAAAAAATGGATTTAAGAATAAAAAGGAATGAAAAAACACTGCCGATAATAATTAACAGTAAAGTTTGTCGGTCGTATCTTTATCCTTAATTCTATGAATTTTGAGAAATTTTCATTCTATAGAAGCAGTATTTTCATTGTACAGAAGTTTGTAAAATAAAAATTGAATAATTACTCAACCTTATTAAAGCCCATTTCGGGATATGAATCAATATGATCATTATGGCCTCTGTAATCTTCAGCTGGCAACTTTCGTAACTTTGTCCAATGTCCTGAAAGCTAAAAAAGAACGTAAATATACAAAATCGTCATTAATTACTTGACAGTGAGTATTATGTAAAATCAGAGTCAGACAAATAAGGTAGTAAATTAAATTTAATCGTTTGTAAAAATTAAAATATTATACAAGGTTCTGGGCCAAAATCTAGATAAATGATAAAATCGATTAAGTGAGAAATAAATAAAATAAAAACGTAGTTTAAAGGAACTTACAATGTTTCTTGAATCAATTTTAAGTGCTGACAAAAGCCTAGAACTAGAGTAAGAGTTAGTCCATTTATAATCTAGAGCAGGTGTATGCTCTAAAGAAGATAATTTACTCCACACAGTTGTCTTCGTCAGTTCTTCTTTAAGGCACAAAAGCAGTATAGGAGAAATTTGATTCGTTAAATCTTCCGAAAAATCCTAAAAAAATAAGCAATAGATATATATTTGTGCTACATCGCACACGGATCAGGAAAGTGTGCTCTATAAAATACAAAAATACATTCTCAACTTGTTGAAAAGAGTCTTTGGAATACTTTCGTTATATGTATTTTTAATTTTCGAGTATATTACAAGAGGAGCTGTTTCCTTGAAGCGTAAGATCCTATCCTTTCTCTTCATATGCTAATTAGTTTCGAGTCCTGTTAACGTCATATCTCATGTCTCAACGAGGAAAAAAAAAATGTCATAAACACAAACACTGCTCTGCCAAGAAAAGTATATAAATAATTGTTTTTCCCTCTTATCTTTATCTAAACTTGTTAAGTCCTTGAACCTTAACCCTAATAAAAGATAATATTTCTTTCAAACTTTTGAATTATTTAAGGACGGGTTGCTTTTGTGCATTTTCCCTTTGTTTTGACAAGCCGCGTGGCATTTTGTAAAATATCGGATTATTATAATATTATGCGGGTATTTTACCTTTGAGTTATTTACAACTTAAAATGTAATAAAACAAAACCATTAACTTTTATAAATACACAATGAAAAAAGATTATTAAGTCTTTAATTGTATAAAAGAGATCATTAGACTTTAAATGATTGTTGTTCTTTTTCTAATACAGAACATTCTGGTACCTTTCTGGTATAAAACCTTCTTGAACAGAAACTTCATTCTTTTAATGTTACAATTTTAAATTTTGATTAATAATATAAAATAAATACAAAAGAGATTAGAAAGAGGTTTAAGAGTTCAGACTTAACCACTGACATTTTTGTGCGTGACTCAGTCTTAAAAGGTACATTTACTTTTATACAAAATTCTAGCTTGATGTTTGTCAGACATTTTTTTTTTTTTGCACACTATCTCCTGGACTATCAAGGACGACCTTGAATGTCATAAACCGCATTTTACAAATTACCCCCCAAAAAATCACATGGGACTTTAATTGTGACCAACCAATTTAGTTAAGATGGGGGTTCACAAAAATAGTAACTGGACGCCACAAGATCAAACATTTTTCATTATGCCTTTAGAACACCACGGTTGCTTGGATGTAAAGGGAGAAGGGATACCCTGAGTAACTTCTAAGGAAGAAGATGCTCCTTACACCTAGAATTGAAGGGGTAGTTAGTTTGGGAACTTTTAGGAGGAAGCCCCATTACCAAGCTAGGGTGAGCTACATTCTTAAAATAAAATCAGATGAGTACTTTTAAGGGTATGTAGGTGTGTATAAAATATGGTATGGTATGTGCAGAAGATTTAAAATTTTAAATCTTCTGCACATACCATATTAACTACACATACATACTACATGTACGCATACCATAATTATAGGATAAGATAGGACATACCTAATAATTATATTCTACACATACCATAATTATAGGAGTAACAACGGACTAATTATTAGGCTTGTTCCAACAACACTTCAAACTAGTCCCAAACTAGTTTCCAACTGTACGACGCATGCGCATTAGCGAAAAACAATCAATTTTGGTCCGTTGCGCATGCGTCGGACAGTTCCAAACCAGTTTGAAGTGTGGTTGGAACAAACCTATTACCTACCATCCAAATTTCGGAGAGCATTGATGTTGACGGACAGATAGACTCGAGATAAAAAATGTTCCCTCACGTCTGAAACGGATTTCTGTCCAGGAAATTTTGAAATCGGAGAACGTATAATATCTGTCTTAAGAACAATCACCATGCTTACATTTACCTTCGGTAAGTTCGCAAGAAATATGAGCAACCTATTTACTTAGTACTACTGCTTTACCCGAATTAAAAATAAAATGGTTTTTGCGTAATAGATTTGTTAAAAGGTTCAAAAATATATCCTCTGTTTCATTTATCGGTTTGATATTTTGAATAACTGTTTCTGATGTTAAAACATTTTTATAGTTTTTTCTATGAGGTAGAAAAACGATTTCTTCCCCTCAAATAACATATTGGATCTGTCTTCGGTAATTTTTTTTTTTTATTGAATTTACAGTATTACACTTTTTGGGTGGTTTTAAGGATGAAGTTTGCGTCTTTACGGAGAGAGCAAATGTAGCGGAAAAATGGCCAAAAAAACCCTTTTCACTACTTAGCTCTGCCGAAACTTTTAACTAAGCTTTACAACAAACTTGAACATGGAAAAAGAAAATAAATGTACAACCAGTAAAAATACTGAAATATTGTTCTTAAGACGAAAAAAAAAGTTTTGTGCTTTCGATAATAAATGCTGGTTTTTGAAACATATATTTTTTTTATCCCTAAAAAATACTGTGAACTTTTTAATTTATTTTTGTCCAAAATAAAAAAATAAATAAATAAATAAATATTTCTTAGCACTGCTGTTTAAAAGATAATTTAAATTAATTATTAGTTTTAGGGAAAATATTAATTTTAAACTTTTCGGGTTAAAAGGAAGTACGCAATACATTAATTTTGTTTAACTTCTATGGACAACTTTGTAGTTTGTTTTAACTTTTATAATGAAGATAAAATGGATATATCTATGTTAATTAATTAAATAATTGAATGCATTATCTGAGAAGTAATATTCTTAGCTTTTTAATATAGCGAATTCTATTTTTAATCAATTACGGAAATGAAAAAATGACCCTATTATGAAAATGAACAATCTAACAATAATTGAAGAAGCAGGTCTGTAATAAATTTTATATATTATTCGTTTCTGACAATAATGTGGTGACTTGCTCGTTTAGCTCTATGCACTGTAATATAATGGATATAGGTAGGTACTTACTTTTAAAAAGCAGATTCTCAAACATGATTTATTTAAAAATCGCTTTTTTAACGGCTTCACTAAATTAATTTTATTTATCTCTATTTTCTTTATATTTGCTAACTTCTTTCTCTAGGCGGTGCTGTTTGTAATGGTGGCCTTAGTATCTTTAAAGCTGAGGAACCTGTCATGGTTTTATCTCAGTCGCTTCGAAAAGGTTGTAAATCTGATCTTTTCTATCTTGTCCCTTTAGTTTGGTCGCTCATCACCACAAGCTCTTTAGTATAGGGATACCCAGAGAGTGTTTAGTCCCAGTGTTAGTTTTAATTCATTACTGTGTATCCAGAGGGTGTTATTCGGCACCTAAAGCAAGTAAAGTAAGAAACGGTTGCGACTTCGACCTACAGACCTAATGTCCTATAAATCAGCTTTACGGCTTCTATCAGTCGTTTAAAAAAATAGGGTTTCCTTTGAGAGATATTTTCTTTGACTTTTTTCCAATCTTGAAGAACTCTCCTTGACCCTTTAAAGCTGAGATAAATCTGTTTCCAACGTGGGACACTTTGCAGATCCAAAAAATAAATTATTGTATCTTTAGTTCGAAATCTCAAATAACACAAAGAAATGTCAACTCACAAAATAAAAATTGTTAAAAAGTTGCACTAAATTAGACAAAGATGAACGCGATTGTAAAAACGTGTTCTTTGTGTGTTGAAACCTTTCCTGACAAAGTAGCTGTCATAATTAATTTATCACTTTTTATAACACAGATTTCGAATTTCGTTTGTTGTTAACTGTAAATAATAAATGAAATGGTTTTTTTTTCCTTGAACTTTATTTTATAGAATTTTAAACAAAGCCCAATGTTGCAGTATCATAATAATTTGTTGTCACTTAACAAGACTGAGTTGGTCTATTAACTCATTTAGTATGACATGTCTATGTACGTAGGCGGTTACATTTAGACTCAAGCAATACCTCGGCTGTCATTTTTCATTTATATTTTATTTTTAAGCCACAAATCTATTTAATATAATTTTTTTCTTTTCTCTCCATTTTTTTAATGAAACAATTCTTAATAAAAAAAAATTAAAAGAAACAAAATATTTTATCTATCTGACTTCTGATATTATTTTAAGTACAGTAGGCTGGTTCTTATAAGTATTTGATTACATTAAATTTGTATTACACTCATTTTATTAGGGAAATTAATATATTTAAAAAAAAATTATTAATTGAGAATTGATTATTGATTTCAATATTGCAAATATCGCTTGTTCTAATGTGTGTTTTTCTTTCTTTTTCAGGTATGTGTTAAAATATACATCTGAAGTAATGTTAACTGTAGCTATTTACTAAAGTATGATCATCAGAATGTAAGCAAGCATTTGTTTTATTTTTAATTTTGTAACATGAATAATGTATTTTGAATTGTTTCCGACATACCAATTATACCAATTTTTTATTACCAATATAACAAATATATTATTACCAATTAAAATACGTAAACATTTGTTATGAAAGTCATGATTAAATAAAATTTTTTAGAGTAGGTATTATTTTGTATACTGAATTTCAATTAGCTACAACTAATTCACATAAAGAAATCGTTATTTCCATATTAAATTGATCTTGTAATGGCTTTATTAAGACATTTGATAAATATATATATTTTTTAATCGAATTCTTTGATTGGAAAAAGTTGTTCCCGACCAACATATATTGATACTCCAACATACAAAGCCAATATACTGAATAATCTTTGGTCTTGTTTATTAGAGTGCCTATCTAGTTCATTTTTAGTTTTGTAGTGTTTTTGTAGTGTTGTTATTTATTTACACTTTATAATTAATTCGTTGTATAAAAGTTAAAAAATATCGGGTCAAAATAACAGGAGAAATCAATTGGACAAAATTATCCTGTTTTAATAGGTTCATATTTTCATCAGGATCAGATTAATGACAAGGTGATGAAATCTTTAAAATATATATAATATATGTATCGAAAGAACAGGGAAAAGGTGTAATTAACTCTTAAAGGTATTTGATTAAGAAATAAAAAAAGGCTTTAACGGATCAACACTGATTGGGTTGTTGGGAATTCAGGGCAGGTTTTTGTATTTTGAAGTGGCAAGCCTGGTCTTCTGTTTACTATGGACGTTTCAGAAAATTCTTACCTAATGCAACCCATCCAGATAGTTTTTCTTATCTTTTAATGATAAGTCAATTCCTAATGCCCATGCCTTTTATTTAATTGTCAGTAATTAATGTCGGTTCTTATTAAGTTAGAAGGGTCTATTTAATTTCTCGTATAGATAAAAGTAAAACATCTTTCTTTGAAATTGGAACGCGTTTTAAGTTGTTATCTTTAAGTTGTTATAGGTAAAAAGTGATTATTTAAAAAAATAGAATTGTTAATTTGTTTATTAAATTAATTTAAGAGGTGCAGGAGAATACAGTAATTGTAAACAAAAGTTGCTACGAAGAAAAATGGAATTAAATTTCATACTGCATGAGTATGAGTATTGATGGTGGTAAAATGATTGACTAACATCAAGCTATTATTTTGTGTATAAGTTAATCTTTTGGTGCCCTTCAAGAATATTTAGCCGGAATATGTGCTATTTTGCAACTTGATAAGTTAGTTATTTAAATATTTCTTCAAACCAAAGGGGTCACCAGGAAGTGAAAATAGTTATTTATGCACCTAGGGAATAATGTAAGGCATTATTTCCCGCGTGACAGAGTTGATTTCTGAGGCAAAGCCGAAGGAATCAAGGCAACTAAATCCCGAGGCGAAGCTGAGGGTATAAGTTATTTTAATTCCTGAGGCGAAGCCGAGGGATTAATGCCAATTAGCTCCCGAGGCGTAGCCGAGGGAGATAATTATAACAAGGGAATAATAATGAATTATTCTCGAGATACATACACAATTTTATCTCCAGAAAAAGCGCTATATAAGATTTATTCAACAAAGAAGAAATTGTATTTCTTTATTAAACGAATTTAATACAGATATAAAACAATATAAATTATTTAAAGCAATTAATAATCACTTTTAAAGTAATAAAAAAGATAAAGTTAAACAAAAGCTAAACAAAAGTAAACAAAGCATCGTAGAATGACTCGCAATAGAGCTGGGAGTTTAAAAGCAGTGCTGCCAACCTGATTTCAACAAATGCACTACGTTTGCTACTCATTCTCTACTATTTACAAAATAATTAGGTTGGCTAACGTGGATTATAATCCCGTTTTCACATTATTTCCCTGTTTTTACATTATTTTCCTGTTTTTAAGAACGGGGATGAAAAGAAACACATTATTACCTATAAACTAGTCCTGAAAAGTTACTTTTCGTCCCTACTGGAGATAAACTAAATTATGTACCTGATTTTTGGTCTATTAATTAATTTTGTACTCAGGATAATGGAAATTACAATGACCGTCAAAATGAGCGGGACATGGTTGCCCTCCCCAGGTCTTTTTACCAGTATATGACCAAGCAGTATCTCGCAGACGGACTTTACTATGACCAAATATTTTCGAGTAGCCCTCTGATACCTTAAATATTATTTAATATTTTCTTCATAATAGATTCATGAGGTTAGGTTATCATTATAAACTTGTTACATCCTCATATTTTTTATGAAATACTGATTTTCTAGTTATTTTTGGGGTTATTAACGGATTTGTGTCTTTAAAGTCTGTCCAATACAGCTCGTATTCAACTTTCATATTCATAAATATAATTTCTTCCTGTATTTTCCATTTGATTGTTGTTTCATGGTATAAAAATTTACTATAAGAATAATTCATACCTGGCGGAGAACTGAACCTGACCATTTGCCCCTTAAAAATTAAATTAATTTTTATCTAGATCTCGAAAAACTAGTCTTTTACCGGGGGAACGACTTTTTATACATTTAAATATATTTAAAATAAAAATCTGCGCTTTAAATTTGAAAAAAATGGTTATATAACAACAAAATGTCTTACCCAGGATTCAACATAAAATATAGATACTTCTTCCTTTAAACCCTTATGAGAAGAAGTTAACCTCTAGGTTTGTTCCTATTACCGGTTGCTTTAGTACTGTAGCAAAAGGAAACAGTAAAAATAAACATTATTAACAAGGTACAGTTATAAAAGTTATGAATGAGTGAGTTACCATTCATTTTCTGTTTTCCAACCCCTTTTTCTTTCTTATTTATGGTCTGAAGAATACATGGCCTGTATTTTCTTTAGTTCCTTTTATTTTAACTATAATAAAGACTTCTTAGTCAACTCTCTTTATTATAGACCCAGACAGTTAGTCTATGCAAATGTTTTATCTTTTGTTAAACCTCCTATTTTACATTTGAAATTCTTATGCATCTAACATATCCTGAATACAATTGAACTCGAAAGGAGGATACAGACTCTAATGGTTACAGGTTTATTTAACCAAACTTTACTTGTGTTGTGTTTTACAAAACTTTTATCTTGACGATGTAGTGGTCAGTGGTTAGGTAAATTTTAATTTTACAATCTAATAATTCCTACCNTAAATTAATATTGAATATAGAAATTGAAAAAAAAAAAAAAACAAAAAAAACAGGTAATATGGTTTATAGGTGGGTCACTTCAGGGATAAATTAAAAATAACCTTCTTCAAACCATCCTTGGCTATATTTCAACCCTCAGTTGGGTCATTCTCAAGCCTACAACAGAAACATTTGATTGACAAACTTTTAAATAATTTGTTTTTAGTTCTATTACTATGTGGATTAAATAGAAATTGAGGATAGCAAGCATCCATCGAGAAGAAAAACAAAAGAATACAAGTAGTGGATTTTCCATAACGTTGGTAAATCCAGATCTTTGATTTAGTGATCCTCGCAATACTAATTTTTTTTTTCTTCAAATCAGGGTTACAAACTGTACAGTATTTTCCGTTTCCGTAATCATTATTAATTTCTTAGTCAGGTATCAACACTGCAATCAGCCGAAAAACTGTTGATTTTCCATAAATAGAACATAATAAGCCAGATTTCTGAACTGATTTATACTTACTTTGTCGCAACCGTGCCTCAATAATATCGGGAAGTTTAGTGGTTGGAGGTAGTTGCAGGTATTGTGCCCATTATATGCTCATCTACAAATAGGTCAAACCTACAATTATTTACTTATCTTTAAAATAACTCATCCGATTTCGAAGAAATTTGGATAATTTGGGAACAGAAGCCTACTGATCACCCAATATTAATTCCACACACTAAATATCGCTAAATTAATATTTTGTTCTTGTAAAAAAAGAAAAATAAATAATAATAAAAAAAAAATTAATTAATAATGGGTCGCAAAAACATCATTAGTGTACGTAAAAGCTCAGTGGAAGCGAGCTGGGCCCATAACCCAGAGGTCCGTGGATCGAAACCACGCTCTGCTACCACCTTGTCCTGTATACCTCTTATAACTATGGAATAAGGACAGACTTTTCTTCCTTTTTCTCGTATAATTACAACTAAATTTTCTAAGATTAATTTAATGAAAACATCAACAAATTAAATTGCATCGCTATGGCGACCGTGTGCCATACTAATTGGCAGACTAGTCCTCTGACTCCCCCCCCCCTCTCTCTCTCTCTCTCTCTCTCTCTCTTGTATATTCATATTAACGCTTGTATGAAAAATTTGGTAAAATGGAGACGTGTTCAGGTAATATGCATTATGAAGAGTAGAATATTCTAGATTGAGGTCAATGTTTAACAATGCAGCAAAAAAAAAAAATTCTTTTATTATCATCTTTATACAAGACCTGTGTTATAATAATATGTACAAACATGTTTCTCAGTAATATTCTTAGGGATATGCATGCAAAGTATAACAAAAAAAAAAAAATTAGAAAATGTTAAGAAATTTATTTTATCATTTAATTCTGTTGTTGTGCATTTCTTTGCTTGATATTATTTTATAAGACAGAATAAAAGTGTTTGGAGTAGTCAAGTGAACTCATTCTAGCTTTGAACCAAACACAAATATTTCTGTGTCGAGTAAGCCACTTTTATCCAAGCTATCTCTGCGGACTATAAGATTTTTTTTTTTAAATTTATTTATTACAATTAACATTCTATGAACTGATAATAATTTTACAAAACTATATATTGTTGTCTTCCCTATATTAAAATGGTTATAAAATTCTAATCTAGGAAAATAGAAAACAATTGGTTCTCTCAATTGAAAAATTGAAACTTCCTGTGCACATTTTGTTAGTTGTGATCATTAATAATGAGAAACTAAAATGACAATACACAGTATTAAATCTTTCATTTTTAGGTCATTTTAAACAACGATTTTTTTTTTATTTCTCCTATTCAAAAATTCCTAGACATAAATCTGTTTCAAATATTAAACAACCTTTTTTTCTCGCTTCTTTCTGTCCTCAAACATTTTTGTGAATGTCAACCACCATATCCTTAAAACTAATCATTCGATTTTCATAAAATTTGGATAAAGTAGCCCATAGATAATCTAATAATAATTTTAACCAACATAAAAAAAAATTGATTTAGCATAAAATAAATATTACCACCCTCGGAATGGAATAAGATCTACTTCTGATGTGACAATTCCTTTAGTAGAAGCTATGTGCCTGTAGTAACAATAAAAATACATGTGGTGTCGCGGAACACCCGGTAGGAACGAAGTTCCTTACCTTCTTCATTAAATATAAATTATAAAATCACACTGCTAATTACGTATACATTGCTAACTACTTATTCATGGCGGAGTTAGAAAAGAGACAAAATTAAAAGTAACGAAATGTTTACTTTTGAATTTTAAAGGCAAAATTAAAAGAAAATCATTATTTGTATAATTAAAGCAAGCGTCTTACTATAAATATATATTGAATATAAGAAAAAAGTTGATCATGATGAGTTTATAGTGAAAGAGTATGTTTGTTAAAGGAGTTTGGATTGAAATAGGACTGTTTTCTACCTACCCGGCCAATTAATTTAAAATATTATAAAATATATCTCTTCCCTACTCTACAGCTTCTGCTTGTATCAGGGTGAAATTTTACATGATTATATTTTATTTATTTAAAAAACAAAGTGTCATTTTTGACATTTATAACAAAAATAATCAAAACAAGTCAAGTAACAGGCTTCCTTAATAACACTTTTTCCCGTCTTTTGAAGCTTACGTTTACGCGAGCGTTGCGCGTGAACGCTTGGGCGGATAACGTTTTCCGACGAACTCAGCCTGGGCACTGGTAAAATAAACATGTGTACCAAATTTCATCTAACCCAGTGATCTTTTACTCAAGTTATCGTCATCTGTAGATTTCGTGACGGATTTTGCGTGACGGTGATTTCATGACAGTGATTTTGTGATGGTTATTTTGTGACGGTGATTTTGGTAGATTTTTTTCGAATTCACTCCCGGGCTTCAGAACGTGCCATAAGGAACTTCGTTCCAATAATATAATTTTAATTTCTTTTCTTTAAAAAAAAGAAGGCAATGAGAAGATTTTTAAAATCCTTAATTTTAAAGATTTGCATCTCTAATAAATTGAGAGGTTGACAGAGGCTTATATAAACGGGATTTAAGGAAAACTTTTTTTTCCATTCGTTTATAAAGATTAAATTGAGGTACTTTTAGAGAGGCTTGAGTGGAAAATTAAGATTTATGTTTAGGTGTTTGAGGGTTGAAGGTTTGCTGAGAGTTTGGCGTAAATTTCAAGGTTTTGGGGGCTCTAGGTTCTATAGAAGCCACTGACAGCATTCTTAAACCTCCTTCTGTTGACTTCGGTGCTGTCTCCTTTTATTTGAATTCAAGCCTGGTAATAAACAGAACAAACGCCAGTGAATGGAACTTTCTCCTCTAACATTTAATGAAACGTATTTTTTCTAAAACGGAATTGTTTCATTAAAACAAATCCTTGAAATTTAACTAACCTAACGTAAAACACAAAGGTTAAAGAACTTTGATTCTGTTTTTATTATTAAAATCATTTTAAAAACGTAAAAACCATAAATTTCGCATTATAAATTCTATTCATATATGTCTCTTTTACGAAATTAATTTCAATAAATTTAATTTCATCTGAACCGTCCCCACACATTAGCCATTCTATAGGGCAAGCGTCACTTGGCTAATATGTGAAAGCTCTGGTGGAGGTTAGAGCTGGCGTTGGCCAACTAGCGCATGTTCGCCAGTGCCAGCTTCTCCTTCACACATGACAGCATGCTAATTGGACTAGGGTGGGCTCACAAGGTCAAATATTGGATCTATGTTTGATTCAACATTGGCGGTTCTTTCACACATCCTAAGGAGTGAACAGATAGGTGTAATAGATAATAAATAGTTAAATTAGTTATCTCGTTCCTTTATTTACTTTTTTTTATGTTTCCGGTCGTTTGAAGTACAAACATTCTCAATATTTCGAACAAAAGAAAATTCACAATCTGTAAAACAAATTTAATTTCTATAATCGATCATGAGTTATAAGTAGAGTTAGTTAGTTAGTTCAGTCTATATTATTGGAACGAAGTTCCTTATGTCACGTTCTGGAGCCCGGGAGTGAATCCGAAATAACCGTCACAAAATCACCGTCACGCAAAATCCGTCACGAAATCTACGCGCAACGCTCGCGTAAACGTAAGCTTCAAATTTAAAATTGGAATTTTTGGACGGGAAAAAATTCTAACTTCATCTATTTAACAATTTTTTAAAATAATTTATTTAGTAAAACGAACACCGACACAGCTATGAAGTGATAAAGACCACTAAATTTATTAAAGAGATTCAAAACGATTAAAATAAAGAAAACAACGTTTTTACCGATATCTTACGTTCTAACGTAACGATTTAAATGAAACTTTGTATACATCACCTATAGTTAGGGTTACTATACGTCCGGATTTCGTCCGGACTTTCCGAATTAGAAACATCTGTCCGGTTTTGCGTCCGGATTTGAAAAACGTCTGGATTTTAAGAAAATCAGAAAGCTAAATGGGCTTCCCAACCAAAAGAAGAAACCCCAAAAACTCATGAGAAATGGAAATAAATATTTGAAGCTTTCTCGAGAAGAAATTTCTTTTTTTTTAATTTAATAATTAAAAGATAAAAATATTTTTGTATATACTACCTTTTTAAATTTTCTGTCATAAATCATAAATTTGAAACCTTTCAAAATGAAGATTGTAAATATGGGACACGCCAAAACAAATAAAATAACTTGCGGATTTTGTCCAAACTAACTTTCCATACAGCACCCCACTTGCTGAAAATGAATTAAATTTTTCTGAAAGATGGATAAAAGTATTAAAATAATGCATTGTCATCGTATTCTGAGCTATTCTAAAAGTTTCAAAAGTCTAGCTACTTGGGAAGTTAGTTGAAAATCGATTGCAAGATTTGTACTGGACAAAGAAACAAGAATGCAAGCAAATAAAAACGTAGTAAAAATAGTGAACATATTTATTATCCTACTGAACATATTTTTTTAATGATGGGATCTTTTTGGACGCGAAGATTATCTCTGTCAGTTGTAAAAGAGCGGTTGAACTAGCCTATGTGGGGCATCATGTATAGAAATGCAAAAACTAACAAATATAACACATAATTAGTGTTTCTATATATTGATATAAATTGCATTATTTATGAATTCTTTTTCATTTCATACTCTCTCAAAAAACCAGATACGCTACATCGAAGCCCAGGTAATCTACAACAGATACATACGCCCAAGATTCCCAAAATTGACCTGTATAATACAGCTGTGTCTCAAAATAGAGGACTTAAGATGGAAATTGTATTAAGAGAAAACTTATGAAATGAAGAAAAATCCATAATTGGTGCATTTTTTATCAATATACAGAAAAGACTTTAATTATACGTGCCAGTTTTTTTTTTTTTTTCATTTCTATACATGATGCTCCGTATAGGCTACTTCAACCATGAGAGCTTCTTAATATTAAAGCAATTTCTATTATCACATGCTCAAGATTCCACGACACAATCTAAAATGACTACAAGTATTTTCTAAGATAAATTAGTTCATTTGAAAAGTTCATTTTGTCTCTTTTCTAACTCCACCATGTATAAGTAGTTATTACTGTGATTTTATAATTTATATTTAATGAAAAGCGTAAGGAACTTGGTTCCTACCGCGGGTGTTCCACGACACCACACGTATTTTTTGTATTTTAGATATTTTGGTTGTGATTACAATTTTAATCGGGTATAGTTCTAATTTAGGTATATTAATTGGTTATTCGTTTCCAGCTTGAGTTGACAACATGAACTAGAGCTTACTTTAAACGTCGCTACGTACACCTATCAAGATAAAAGTCGCCACCGGAAAACATAAACTTAACTTTTAATAATATTTTAAAATATTTATGTAGGTACATTAAAATTTTGAAGGTAGTTAGTCTATAATATTTAATATTTAAAAATATTTAAGTAGGTACATTAAAATTTTGAAGGTAGTTAGTCTATAATATTTAATATTTAAAAATATTTAAGTAGGTACATTAAAATTTTGAAGGTAGTTAGTCTATAATATTTAAAACATGCTTGATTAGTGATTAGTTGGCTAGGGAGTGTGTTTATTAAGTATAATTTAATAATAGGTGTATTCTAAAAAGAAGCCTTTGCACTAGCTTCAGAAGACCGGTCTGGCCTAAATTACCCATTTTTTATTTTACCCCTATTTTCACATTTAGGGATCGATTTTAAGAAATTCCCTCATATTTAATGTTTGATTTGAAGAAATTCAATTAATTTATTTTCTTCTATCATTGAAATTATAAATATAGTTATTTATATTAAATATACATCCGTAACTAAAAGTTATAAACCCACGTATACTCATTTAAACCAAAACTGATACGAAACTTGAGGTAGGCACTTGCTCTTTCTAGTAATTAATTTATAATATCTTACCTATTAATTACAAATTTGTTAAAGTTATGCAAAGCTAGAACAGCATTATAGAAACTTTGCTCGTATATAGCTCCTATCCTACATTGTAATTTATGACAACTATTCATCCTATTTTAACTTTTAAATTACATTATAATATTTATTATTTATTTTAACAAATTTATCGCTTACATACAAATATACATAATTATTTAGCCAAAGGTAATACTCGTTGTTGTGAAAATAGAATTGAATAGCTTGAATGATAGATGGAAATAAATGTCTTTGATACGATTCATTATACATTTAAATTATACTTCGACACAATGAATGATGGCATGTTTTAATTTACTATTTGATGTTTTGTTGGATCGTTCCAATTGTAACGTTTGCATCACTTTGATATTCTGCGTCATTCAATTTTTTTTTTATTTTTTAGTTTATTGCCTACATTAGTAGTAATGGCGTAATCACATGTAATTGCATGTGGAACCTGTTCTCTAATGCGCAGATGTATTTAGCTAATGAGGATGCCAATAAACTTATGTGTTTCAATGATATCATCAACATAAGTTGATTCATTCATGCTATTGCTTCATCTTTTATTTTTAGTTGATTATCTACGATACAAAAGTAATTAAACATCTGTGTTAATTTCACTCAAATAAAACTAATATGTATCGCATTAAATGTGAAATCGCATGAAATTTTGAATTAAAACGGTTTTTATAAAGTAAATGCGAAATTTGCTGCACTTATATTTGTTACATACTTATAAATGGAATTCCTTTAATCCTTTCCATGTATTGTAGGACTACACATCGTTCATTCTACACATAGTTTTATGTGAAGAACTTTTCCTTTATTGGAGTGTTAACATAAAATGGGCAAGAACGAAAATATCTTTTGTCTCCAATTTCAAAAATTCCAAAACAGAAATCAGTTTCAGACATCAGGGGACATTTTTGGTTCATTGTCTGTCTCTCGGTATTTTTTGTGAACCAAGATATCTTAAAATCTACCCATACGATTTTAATGAATTTTGGATGCGGTTATTCATAATTGGCTCATTGTTGGTCCCGTAATAGTTTCAACCTTTTGCGCCTATTTGCTTTTCTCCCACATACGCAAAAACTAGCATTGAACTACATGTATACTCTTATATATCTTCAAACGTACTAATCTCGTTTTTTATTATTTTTTGATGGTTTGTCAAAAAAA
>KZ652104.1:82950-116346 GCA_001010745.2 Gerris buenoi
AAAAAAAAAAAAAAAAAAAAAAAAAAAAAAAAAAAAAAAAAAAAAAAAAAAAAAAAAAAAAAAAAAAAAAAAAGAAGTTATATTTCATTCACTTTATTCCATAAAAGCAATATTCAATACTCAAATTGTCCCTAGACTTCTAATATTATATTTTTTTTATTTATTGAGTATTTGTAGAGAAAAAATAAACAAAAAAACTATATTTTCACGTTCCATGAAAAGGTTTATATGAAATATTGGTCCCTCGGGTCCAATTTTCTAATATTGTTTACAGACAAAAGGCTGATAGCTTAGTTTCGATTCAAAGCTGTTTTTATTTATGAATAACTATTGCTAAATTTTAAATTTGTTAAGCTCAATATTTATTTCTACCAAATCTTTATAATAAATTAATTTTCTGTAATTTTAATTTCCAAATACATTTTTAACTTTCCCATATAGTAGTATATATAGAGTGAAATTACTGGGATGGCGCGAAAAGTTTGTTTTGAGAGTTGATCTATATACAAAATAATGTTGAAAAAAAAGTCTGTCTGATACGTGTAGTCTGTGCAGACGCGTTAAGCCTTAATTAGTGGGACGGCTTTGTTGAAATTTGGGGGCCTCTGGACATAAAATATGTTTTAAAATAATTTTACCTTTAGTTTGATATATAAACTACCTAAATTAAATAAGAAATTGAACCCTAAACTCGCTTTTCGATGGAATAAATAGGAAATGGCGAATATAAAAACAAAAATATGCCCAAGTGACAGCTTGCAGAATGGGGTCAATAACAGTTAAAATATTATGTTATTGGGTAACGTATTTGTTATTTTTGCTTACGAGCATACTAGTGGTAACGGAAGCTATATGTGATCGTTCTGAGTCCAAAAAGAATGGTCTCTAACTTAATAAAAAAATCCAAGACCGAAATCTATTTAATATATTAGAGAACATTTTTGGTCCTTAATTGTTGTGAACCAAGATTAAAAGATTGTGGATTTTACTTGTCCGATTTTAATGAACCTAGGATGGTGTTGGTCCTTTATAAGTTTCGACCTTCTACGCTCATTTGTTTCTCTTCCAAATGCGCACAATTATTTATCAATACGTCTTCTAGATCAGTGGTTCTCATCATTTTTTGATTTTTTGAGCGCGGACCGATAAAAAATCACTGACAGGTTGACAAAAATCAGCGGGAATTCCGGATATGGCCTAAATCTAGTTCCAGATATATTGGTATCCATATGTAGTTACGTATGTTTATAAGAATTATAGTTAATTCCATTCTTGCTTAGCATCAGCATGACTGCATACCAAGAAAAATAAAAAAAATAACCGAAACAGATTAGAATTTCAACTGCTCTTATCAAAAAAGCAGTTTTGTTTTCCCATATCTGAAATGTCGATTTAAAGTTCAAAAAAGCCCTTTTTAATTTACATTGTAAACAAATGTACAAAACAAAATTTTTTTACTGAATCTTTGTTTTTATAACGCATCGTTAGACCGAACGAACTGTTACACTCTCCTGTTTACTTTTTTTGTGCTTGTTTATTACAAAAGGACGTACAGAAAGGGGTTTTAATTGCCCTGAACAGAGTGTTATTCTTAATGTCGCTTCGACCCTCTTTTTTTAATCGTAAAAAAGAAAAACAAACTAGGGACTTATTCAGTTGTAGTCCTATAAATTTGATTTCTGTAAAATTTTTTGAAGGGAGCCGAAAAATTAAGAAAAAATCAAAATATATAGGAATTAAAATTCAAATCAGTAAATTATTATTAAAGAGATAAAGTAAAAAAAGAATATGAATGCACTACATTTACAAATTTGTATACAGAATGATGTAGGAGTCGGAGGAATTTATAATTTTTTTGTAATTTTTATAATGTTATTTATAATGTTTAAATTTAAATCATAAACAAGATGAGGAAAGGTTTTGAAATTTTGCTATGGAAGGAAAGTAGTGAAAAGTTTAGATGGAAACCAAACTCAGTAGTTACAGATGGCTATGTAGGTGCTGCTTTGATCAGTATGCTTACATAATGAGAACCGGGCTTGTATCACATTTCACGTACTATTAGGGTTTATATTGTTCTAAAACCATTTAAACTGTTTGAAGTCCCTTCCTCTCCCCGGTTTATTCTTGACTTGAGCAAACAAGAGCTGTCAACTACTTTCATGGATTTATCTAGTATTTTAATTTAGTAAACCTGTTATTAAAAATAATCGGAGTCATCTTTGAATACTGATTTTAGTACAACCCAGCGTTTTCATTTTTCTGGCGTTTCATTTTCCTAGGATTTTACGGAATTGATACCGCAATTTAGCATTTTATTTTTGCTGAGATGGGTATTTCGAAGAAGGGGTGTCTAAGTTGAATTATTTTGTTGTACATTAGCTTTAGCTTTAGATTTAATCCTATACGGTCCGTTTATTTGTTTATTTATTGAAATTAAAATGAGATTTTTGAACGAATATAATGTGAATAAAGTAGTTAAAAAGATAATATAAATTAGAGAATGTTTTTAGTTAGAGAGGGATTTATGCATTAATAGAAACTCATAAATTCACGATCGCAATATAGTGGGCATAACCAAAAGCAGTGGCGTAGCTAGGCCAGTGGGGGCCCACCCGTAAGAACTTTTGGGGGGCCCCCCGCCTAAATAAAATTGACGAGCAAAAAAAAAAAANTAAAAAAAGAAATAATAATAATAATTAAATTTTATGACCGAAGAAACTCTTTTAGTAACTTGCTAGCAAGTACCTGACGGGATTTTTTTTAAGGTCTCCTGATTTAAAAAAAAATTAGTTTTACAATAAGTTTTGTGTGTTGTCTGTAGTCTGCGCAGACGCATGGAGCCAAAACTACTCGTCTGATGAGTCATTTCGATAAAATTTGGCATATACTACGTATTTTTTTAAAATCACACCCCGAGGAGAAATGAAATACATTCATATCCAAAACACATATATACATACATAAGAAAAAGTGGTAATATCAGGAATCGACTAAGAATGGTCTAAAACAGATTTCAATGGAGAATATTTAAAAAAATTCGCATTACAAATATTTTGTAGCCATTGCAATAGCTTAATTTTCTTCGAAAATACGCTAAAAGGGGAAGCATTAAAACAATTACACAAAGTCTAAAACATCATTGAAACATAGGGTGATAGGGCGTGGAGGAGGATATATGAATAGACGCATATATATTACTGTTCTGAAGATACCACCAGCAGAGTGGCAATTCTGAAGCTATACTGTGAATTAGAGTGTGTTTGTCCCTAATTAAGGCCAATGGGCCTATTATACTACGGCCAATTTGACTAAGCAATCCTATTTAGAGTTTGAGCCGCTCTCTCTTAATTACCCTATGTTAAATTAGCTCTGCGGTATAATTTCAATGAGCTTCTAAATATTTTATAAGCTATTTCGCCTCAGTTTATCCATTAACTATGGAACTAAAAGGAGCTGTAGCGATAATTATATATATTTATCTCTATTTACAATCTACTTAAACTTATTATAGTGTTTGGATCAGTTAATGGGACAGTGTAAACTCGAAGCCTAAGACCTGGAACCACCATAACCTAAGGTGTGTATGGCCGATTGGTAGCACACACCTGATGGTAACAAGGCAATGCAGGCCCGTGCGGCCCATAGTTACGCCACTGACCATAAGTAAGGGATTACTTGATAGGATAACATTGTGATTACCCCAGTTATCCCTTATTATTCATACTTAACCTCAAGTATGGAGAATATCGATTGAATTGGATACATTCCATACTGGATGGAATTTTAGTACATATTATAATATATTGGGTACAAACTATTTTGAGTCACTGAAGTTTACATTATTACAAGTATTTATTGACGAAGAAAAAGAATTGTAATGTGATGATTTTACTTTTTAGGGTTTCGAGGTTGTCCTAGAAACCCTTATGCTTTTGGTAGTGCGTCTGTCCGTCCGTCGCATCTTGGTGTATATCTCCCGACCTACTGAAGCTATAGATTTGAAATTTGGTATATGGGTTTAATTTTTTTGCCCAAAAGCAGAAAACCTATTGCGAACTTTAACACTCCAAATTTCTGCCATCTGCGATCNCAATTTGACTAAGCAATCCTATTTAGAGTTTGAGCCGCTCTCTCTTAATTACCCTATGTTAAATTAGCTCTGCGGTATAATTTCAATGAGCTTCTAAATATTTTATAAGCTATTTCGCCTCAGTTTATCCATTAACTTTGGAACTAAAAGGAGCTGTAGCGATAATTATATATATTTATCTCTATTTACAATCTACTTAAACTTATTATAGTGTTTGGATCAGTTAATGGGACAGTGTAAACTCGAAGCCTAAGACCTGGAACCACCATAACCTAAGGTGTGTATGGCCGATTGGTAGCACGCACCTGATGGTAACAAGGTTAATTACCGAAGAATCTATTTAATTACCAATATTTGGTGTACATCTGAAGGAATTTCATAGGTCTCAAGGATTCAAAAGAGTTGTAAAGTATGTGCTTCAATACGTAGTAAATTTAACAAATTGGACAAAGTTTTTAATCATTTAATGACGTGAAAGAAGCGCTTGTAATCGTATAAACGACTATGAAAGTACTAAGAAGTCTTTTGCTCAACCCCTTCAATTTTTTAGCATTTTGGAGGGGGGGGGGTCATTTTTTTCTAAAAACTATACAAATAATAAAAATTGTAAAACTTTTATTTGTTGTTGCTTGGCCAAGAATATCTTCGGTTTAAATAGTGAGGAGACACAAACACCGAAATGTTTAAAGCCACAAGTCGCAAAGATGAAATAGTACAAAACCAAAACTAAATATATATTTGTACTATAAGGGCGTCCGTCCTATTCTTTCATTTATCACCCCACTTGAAGCGTTCCCGTTAAAAAATGGTAGCCCCTTTTTCTGTAAGGTTTGATTTTTTGGGTTTACCTATAATTCTCCTGTCTGTGGGTTATAACAAATAACCTGACTGCTCATAACTGAAGTTTCAAAATTTTGTTTTTGGTACTTTTGGAGATCAGATGTTAAAATGATAGACAATCACTGAAAATTATAAGGGTTCTCGGTTTCTAAATTTGATTTTCGAAATATGAGACGTATGATGCCCTACGTAATATGGGACTTATGATGTGCCTCTAAACTTATTTTTTTAATCTATGATCTATCTCATGTTTTATGTGGTGTGATGTATCTGAATGAGTTTACCAAATTTAATCGAAAAAAAAGTGGTTTAGTCTCCACACGTCTGATCAGATCGTAGAAGGCAGAACAAAGACAAATTCACAAATTCGTTCTTTTAAAAAATCATATTTTAAACTGGGGGTACTTTGAAATGTAAATCCATCTAAATTGTAAGACTGACGCTCTACTGCACCACAATATAATCTCTTTAAAGGTATATTGCATGTATGAAAAAGAAATAATTTTAACAACATATTCCAGTACCTATCTCTACTACCTCTTGAATAATTGATCCTTGATAAGGAAGAATAAGCTAACCAAATAAAATAAAAAACCCTGTGTGCCTATTTCGTTATAGAAATATTCAAATTTTTATTCTATGAATAATAAATAATATCGATTCTCTTCTTGATTTTTTTAATGGAAACAAAATGTCTAAATAAAAGTCGAAACTTGTATTAATGGCACTTTGTTCACTAGTAAAGCAATTTAAATAATTATTATAGTAGAAATTCGATTTCATGATTATAATTATTTTTTTCCTATCTAAAATTGAGTAAACTGATTTACTAATGAAGTTTGTACGAATCTAAATATTCCTGTGAAACTCTATATTATAAAAACTTAATGCATTAGATTCTTTTCCGAAATAATTGCAGATTGTTGTAATTTAGAAAAATGTTGTGTGTACATCTTGTTTTAGTCTTTTAACATTTTCATTATATCAAACAAAAAACACTGCATACAGACTGTAACGGAAGCGTTGTGATATGTTCTGAAGAATTTAATTGTTTTATGTTTCTGATGCCAAAAATACTTGGAGAAAAGAATCTGTTTTACATATCCGGGATCAATGTTGGTCCCGTGTCTGTCTGTTGGTCTATCTTACATTATAATATCTTAAAAACTGCTCGTCCGATTTTTATGACTTAGATGAAAGGTTATTACTGTTGGTTCCGTAATATTTTCAACTTTCTTTCCACATTGCTTCCTTGTGTTTATTACCAACATTATTGAACGTACTGCTCCAATGTTGAAGAAATTTGGATGGATTAATAAAAGTAGGCTTACTTTCGATAAACTATAATAGTGTTAACAAATCAGATAAGTACATTTAAAGCATTAAATGTATGTTTGTGCGCATGTGAAAGAGAAAGAAATGAGCGAAGAAGGTTGAAACTTAAACGGGACCAACAATAAGCTACTTATGACCTACCATACAAATTTAATTAAAATCTGACGAATAGTTTTTAAGATGTGTTGGTTTGCATAAATTTAGTACCAGCACTGACCAAAAAAAGTCCCTGTCAAACGGATTTCAGGAATTTGCGAAATCAGAGACCTAACTTTTTTTCGTTATTCGGAACGATCACATAGCTTCCGTTACCTTCGGTAAGCTTGGAAGAAAAATTAGACAATGATGGCTTGTAAAAGCATAATATTAATAAAGTACGTGATAGGATGCGAGGAAGCTATGTGCCACCAATTGGCAGTCTATTTTATTAGTGTAGTCCTTTTATCTTTTTTACTATTTTAATAATCACCTTGTATAATAAACAATAAGTCATTATTACTAATTGGAAATGTTAAGTTATGACACTGTCACTTTTGCTAATTATACTTGAATTTCATTGAGAGCAATAAATAATAGGTTTATAATTGGAACGATCCTCATTTGGTATAACATCAAAGAGAATCGAATCTGTGTAGTGGGTGCCACTCGTTTTTGCATTCAGTTTTAGTTCTTCACAAAAGGGCGTCGTAGGTGGGAGACTAATTCCACATAATACCACCCCGTTACATGTTTAAAAGGATTGTATTCAGAATTAGTTTATACTTCATCATGTGAGGTGAAATTATATTAAACATCCCACTTCAACCCCTTCCGATAAATTTAATAGATAAATTACCCTCTGAGTACTAGTTAATTAGAATAGTATTAAAATATATATCATTTCAAAAGAGGCCCCATTATTTCAACACAACATTAATTCAAAATATATACGAATATATATTTATATATGAGAATATTTAAAAAAATTCGCANAATATAATTTCAAAACTACTAATAATCCGTATGAAACAAAATATTTAATTGTTTTTTACATAGGATTTGTAAATTTAAGCTTAAATTTTAAATTATATCTATTATTTTTAATATTGACTTAAAAAATATGTTCTTCAAAATTTTACGATTAGATAAAGCCAGCTGCTTAATTTAAAATAATATGCATCTCGTTAGTCTGTCAGTTTTTGGGACGAAGTTCCTTATGGCACGTTCGGAGCCTGGGAGTGAATCCGAAAAAAACGACCAAAATCACTGTCACAAAATAACCGTTATGAAATCACCATCACGCGAAATCCGTTACGAAATATCTACCAATGACGATAACTTGAGTAAAAGATCACCGTGTTAGTTGAAATTTGGTACACATGTTCATTTTACCAATGTCCAGGCTGAGTAAGTTGGAAAACGTTATCCGTCCAAGTGTTCACGCGCAACGCTCGCGTAAACGTAAGCTTCAAAAATACGGGAAAAAATGTTATTATGGAACCCTGTTACTTATTTTGTTCATTTTTGTTATATGTCACTTGGTTTTATAAATATCGAAAATAAATCGTAGTTAACAGTTTATACGTCTTTAGCATTTTATGTGATTTTATAATTTAATGAAAAATGTAAGGAACTTCGTTCCTACCACGGTGTCCCGCGACACTACACGTATTTTTTTTTCTTTATATTATGTACTACTGATTAAGACTGTTCAAGGGTAATGTAGTCATCTAAATATACAAATAAAATTTAAATATATAACTGCTTCTTTTTTTTATAAATTGCCACCAAGAAGGACTACAAGTACCTACTATCAAATTAAAAATACGCCTTAAATCAAATTCGTCTTGGTGGCATAGTATTGATTTTTGATATAAAGTATAACAATAAAATGTATTAAACCGTTTATTCTTAAACCATCGTTTAAATTTTAAGCGAAATGAAAAATTAAAAAGAGAATATTTAATTTCATTCTTGTTTTCTTTACAAGTTTTTATTGAATAGTTCATTTTGTGAATACTTTGTATGTTTCTATGTATTGTCTTACCTTCCAGTCTCATTAAGCCTTCTATTGTCTTCTAGTATCCACTTCATAAATAAAACAACTAAAAAAAGGACCTTCTTACATGACAATACGTATTCAGAGATCCATGAATTATTCACAGCCATTTAATATAATGACCCTATTAAGGACTTGAATTAACTAGGTTGAAATTCTGCTTGCAGTAAATTCCTGTCTCGCTAAAAATTCTTAAAGGGAATAGTTTCTTTGCTTTTGTTTTTTATCTAGAGACTATTTTGTATCCTAAAAACCAGTAATCATCATAAACCATTTTTTGTTTATGGAGGATCGAATTTAAATTTTTAATTACTTTATTTATCCTCCTATAATTAAGACTTAGTGTTGTTTGTGCTTTATTTTTTATCCATCTAAGATACTAATAACATATATATGGAAATATGCTTATGATATGCGGATAGTATCTACAGACTTATTTATTTCTCATTGTTTTATCTTGTGTAATATATTGGCACATTCATTTTATATGTACATATATTCAAACGTTTATTGATAGCTATCATGTATAAATATCTAGTATATCTTCAATATGATTTAGTTCATTTATGATGCATACGATTATATATATACGCCAGTATGTCAGCATAAACACAGCTAGGTTATTATAAAATGTCTCTTTTGTGATATGAAAATGTATCAAACTCCATAATTAAATAATCAAATAAATTAATCATAGTTTTTACCTGTAATTAACAGATTAAAAATGTATAAAGCATTTTTAATTTTAAATTACGTAATGAGTCAGAATGTTGTACTCCATGTTCAAACGAAAGTTGTCTTTGTCCTTAGTATAATAAGGCTCTAACAATACAGACCCAGATTAACCAATGAGAAAACTGGGCATTTGCCTAGTTATGCACCGGATTTAGAGGTGCGCCAAAATCTTGTGAGGTTGGAAGAATAAAATCGAGAAACTTTTTTGCTCGTCAACTCTTTGGGGTATCGAAAACTACCTTTTCCCCCAGTCGGGCCCAATTTAGGGGCTCCTATAAGATCTTTTCCCAGGACGCAAGGCATCTAAAATTGGGGCCTGTAACCACATTAGCCTTTAACACCTTTAAGAATACTCGTTATTGGCACTGAAGTTGACTTCAGTGATTGATGATGATACTCAGAAAGTGGGTCTAATTCGAATTGCAAAATTTATCCCGAACAATGTAAATTAAAATCGTGTGAAAATAACAAAAAGAAAACCAGCAAAAACAATATTAATTCCAAAACAGTTATAAAGATTATCTCATAGCTATTTTGAAATGACTCATATAATATTTGGAATAATATATGCATTTGATCTAATCTGCAAATTATTCTTAGTGACATTTTGAACCCTTAGCCAAGACACACTCTGATTGAGAAATATAATCTATGAAATTTATCGTAACATTGCATTGGGTCATTTTAACTGTTGACGTTAATATTATTTTTAATTGACTGTGGTCCATCTCATCATTATTTTTAGGCAATAGTGTAATCCAAATGGAATACTTTCATGCATGATGAATATTTTCTTAATTTAATCTTAATATTTATTCGCAGAATAAATGTGTATAAATTGTCTGCATCAATGAGTAACTTATCTCCGTAAAAAAGTCCAAATTTTTCGAAATTACATATTCTCTTAATTTTGTCACGAAACCCTTGGTGGACTTTCTAATTATTTTTAAGAGTATTTTTTTACACGCTTTTATTTAACATTTATTTTTAGTCTCCAAATCTTTTAATCTAAATTTGACTCACTTAAAGCTTAAACTTACAAAGATTATGTATTTTCCACGAAAATACAATAATCAGGTATTCATTTGACAAGTTTTACTAAGTCCATAAAAAAAAAACCTATTCAATATAATGCAAGGTATCGGTATCTCTTTTAAATTACAACTTTATTTTAGGATAATAGGATACCCCAAGCTAATAGTTATATCTATATATTACTGGGCATTAGTTATTACTAATAATTGTCTGGGTTAAAATTCCTACAGTCTCTTCTCGTCGCGGTTTACATATTAACTCTGGGGGCCCGGTACGGCCATTTTTTTCCGACCCGGGCAGCCATCAGGGCCTCCCGTAGCGCCTTCCTCCAATTTGTGCCCCAACACCTTTTGCCCCACCTATTTTTCTATATTTTTTGTAACAGCGGAAGTGCGAAAATTAATAAGGGGGAGGAGGGGGAGGGGGATTATTAATTTTTTGACAAAATGGCGCCGAAAATTAAACNTTAGCAAGGGTTTCTTTTGCTGTTTTTATTAAATATCCCCTGAAAATATTAATCGGTTCGAAACGACAGCACCCTCAAAAGGTTGGATACAGTGTTTTACAAAAGAGAATATCTTAGATTAGACACTGCCCAAAAAAACATATTTAGCAAGGGTTTCTTTTGCTGTTTTTATTAAATATCCCCTGAAAATATTAATCGGTTCGAAACGACAGCACCCTCAAAAGGTCGGATGCAGTGTTTTACAAAAGAGAATATCTTAGATTAGACACTGCCCAAAAAAACATATTTAGCAAGGGTTTCTTTTGCTGTTTTTATTAAATATCCCCTGAAAATATTAATCGGTTCGAAACGACAGCACCCTCAAAAGGTCGGATGCAGTGTTTTACAAAAGAGAATATCTTAGATTAGACACTGCCCAAAAAAACATATTTAGCAAGGGTTTCTTTTGCTGTTTTTATTAAATATCCCCTGAAAATATTAATCGGTTCGAAACGACAGCACCCTCAAAAGGTCGGATGCAGTGTTTTACAAAAGAGAATATCTTAGATTAGACACTGCCCAAAAAAACATATTTAGCAAGGGTTTCTTTTGCTGTTTTTATTAAATATCCCCTGAAAATATTAATCGGTTCGAAACGACAGCACCCTCAAAAGGTCGGATGCAGTGTTTTACAAAAGAGAATATCTTAGATTAGACACTGCCCAAAAAAACATATTTAGCAAGGGTTTCTTTTGCTGTTTTTATTAAATATCCCCTGAAAATATTAATCGGTTCGAAACGACAGCACCCTCAAAAGGTCGGATGCAGTGTTTTACAAAAGAGAATATCTTAGATTAGACACTGCCCAAAAAAACATATTTAGCAAGGGTTTCTTTTGCTGTTTTTATTAAATATCCCCTGAAAATATTAATCGGTTCGAAACGACAGCACCCTCAAAAGGTTGGATACAGTGTTTTACAAAAGAGAATATCTTAGATTAGACACTGCCCACAAAAACGCGCAAATAAACATAATATTTAGCAAGGGTTTTTTTGTTGTTTTTATTAAATATCCCCTGAAAATATTAATCGGTTCGAAACGACAGCACCCTCAAAAGGTCGGATGCAGTGTTTTACAAAAGAGAATATCTTAGATTAGACACTGCCCACAAAACCGCGCAAATAAACATATTTAGCAAGGGTTTTTTTTTTTTGCTGTTTTTATTAAATATCGATAAATACATTAGGTTATTAAATGATTTGTTGATTTACTTATCAACTCGATGTGATCATCAGTGTAAAACATGTTTCATCTCTCTAGGATTTACCAGATATGTTTGCTTCATGTTGTTTCGAGTTGAGGTTCTTTCAATTAGATTGTTATATAATATGAATTGATTATGAATGCTATACAACATTATCACACCTTGAAACCAGTTTAGTTTGCAATCTTTACAGTTTATAATTAAATATAAAGCTATATCAGTCTTTCAATCAAGTTGACGAGTATCTTTATGGCTTTTACAGAGCAAAGGTTTATTGACAATGGATAATCCATTCTTTTATATCTTTTGATGTCGGCCCTGCAGCAGGTACATGGTATTCACCTTTGTCCGTTTGGCGCCGGGTGTGTCTGTTGTCACGTGGGTAAACCCATCTCGCACGGTTCATTGTGCATTGTGTTAGTTATTGAAGAGGCTTTGTAAGTAGATGTAAAGGTGATGTTTGTTATGATCAGGTGTTAGTTTGAAGCGTGCATATTGACACCCAGAGCCAGAGTATTGCGGTAAGTTTAGTTTACCGAAGGTATGAAGTCAGGCAGCTGGTTTCCTATCTCGCAGCCGGTTGCTTTACTCACTTTACTGGCTTAGTATGTTATCGAACCGAAAGCTCCTCTGTTTCTGTATTTCACGGAGTTTACCAACTTTCTCTCTGTGTTGGGCGTTTTGCTCCACGACCCTTTGCTCCTAGGGGTCCTAAACCCTAAAACCCCTAAGGGACAATCCAACACCACACCTTTCATCTGCCCTTGGCCCTAATTTGGAACCGACCTCCGACTGTTCTGCATTCGGCGAATTCACACGTTAACCCAATTCAACGTTTAACTACTCTTCCTACTAAGCTCTTCTGTTATAACCCCGATCTACAACTATAATAAACTCAGTCAATTAACCAAAGCCAGCATGGATTAATCCTATTTAATAGTTTACAGTTCGTTACGAAAGAGATGGGTTGTACCCAAAATACTTTAAGCAAACACCTCCGAAACTAATTATTCCAATTCCATGGAATAAATTGGAAAATATAAATGGTTTCCAATGGTTAATGAGATTAGGAAAACCCTATACTAAATTTGAATAAATAGACACCGGGTTGTATACTTAGTTTTCCTCAGTCACCTTTCAATTTATAGCCCTTCATAAGAGTAATTTTAACGGTTTAAGATCTCTAGTAATACCCTTTATTTAACATTTACATTACAATTTATTTAAAGCCTAATCAATCGAGTTGCGTAACCACTTGGCTACGCCTTTTTTTTTTTTTTTTTTTTTTTTTTTTTTAATTTAAATTGAAGTTCTTTAAATGTGGTTCTTATTTCTTCATTGATTATAGATACAGAATAAGTTAATAAAAATTATCTGCAACAATGAGTATCTTATCTTCGTTAAAAAGGGAGGTATATACTCTTATTTGAAAGTTATGTCAAAAGTTATGGTTTTCCAACTATTTTTTTTCGAGATTTCAACGGAATATAGCCAAAACATCCGTTTTGGGTGTTTTTAAAACCTCCTGAGTGGTTTTCAGCATGGAGTCTGTATGTATGTATGTATTTGTGTTATCATTTATCATCGTAGCGCCCTGGGTATTTAACCTAGACTCTAGGTTAAATACCCTAGGTGCTCCTACCTAGAAAGTTGAAACTTGTCAGCAAAATCAGTCCTTACTTTCTTATGTGCGATACTTCTGTTAAACTTCTAAGTTTGTTTACATCTGTTAAAATACCACTTAAATTCAAATACAAATAATTAAATAAATTGGACAAATAAATAAATATAAATTATGTATAATTTTTGTAAACGATAATAAATCGGTTTGATCTGAACGGTGACCTATCCAAGTAATGACCACGCCCAATGCCGTATCCTCCTGCTGCTCCACAGCAGGATATGCAACTTTAGTAGCGTCCGAAGTAAGGAAAAGTTACGACGTACCCCGTACCCGATTTTTTTACATGTGCTTTTATTCAATTTGCTTTGTGTTTTGTCTCCAAATCTTGTAACATATATTTGACCCACTTCCTGACTTCTCAAATTTTCAGGGACTACATGAGTATGCCCTAGATGGTCCCCCATGCATTTTTTCTCTGCGCATGCGTGAGATTCACACGCTTAACTTCCGCAATTGTCGATTTCGATGACATTTTCAGGGACAGTGCTGGTTATGCTTGTATGGTTCCGTATAAGTCTAATTTTAATTGTATTTATAGTAGCCACTGCTCATACACATACGCAAAATTCGCTAAACATCAATTTCTCAAGGTCAGACAAATCAATTTTGCTCATAATTTGTGGATAGTTACGGACCAAACTCCCATGATTTTATTTTTTTGAGAAAGCTAAGTGTCACATAATTGGCAGTGTATTTATTACATTTATTTTACAAATAGCAATCAAAATGTAAGTTATCAGCTTACGAACAAAGACTTAAATTTCAATGCCTATCTTTAAGTACAACAGTGAATTTTCTTCTCTAAAAGCATTACAGTTAAATATTAATTTTCTTTCAATTAAGGGTGACATATGCTCTATTGGAGCTGAGAGAAGAAAATGTTTAACAAGACCAATATAAAATCAGGTGATGTTATTAAGAATAATAAAATCAGATGATTTTAAATAGTTTTTGCTAAAAACATTTCTTCTCTCTCAGCTCCATTTGGCACTAAAATTTTATTAGAGTATTATAGGACTAATTCCCTAACTGCCCATTAGGACTTAATTTAGTTTAATCAGGTGCTACAAAAAAAAAACAAAAAAAAAAAAACACTATAGAATGGAATAGATTATTACAAACATTTTTTTTTTTTAATTCGGTTCAGTTCCTTTATCAAATCGGTATTTGATAAATGTAGTGAACCCTTCGCAGTTTAATGAGGCGTGTTAATAAATGATTGGAAGCTATAAAAAGAAAATTATATTAAAATCAAATTTTTGTTTTATTTATTTTTAGAGTTATACCTATACTCGTATCAGTATTCGATATCCAATTAAATTTCCTATAATATTGAAAACCTAATAAATATATGCGAAGGTTTAATTTTGAATAACGGAAAAAATTGATTTATTTAACAGATTTACAATAATATAAATTTGAATAAAAATTTAAAATTGTATAATAGTGTAAATATGCAGGGAAGTCATTTTGTTATAAATTAAGAAATAAGTCTCTTCTTGTTGTACTTGTTGTACAAAACCGGCATTCAACTAAAAGTAGTCATCTTCTAAAGTTGAAACAGAGGTGCAAATCTGAGGTAATAACCTCTGCCTTTTTCTGTTTTTTATTGTAATGAATTGCTTAAGCCTACCGTATTCAACTTAACTAAGAAACTTCAATGAAGGAATGAAATCCCGCTATAATTTTGAGTTATAAGTAACTGTAAAATTCAGAGTTATAATTTAATAAGTCGAATTCATATTGAAAACGTTGCTCAGAAAAACTTATCTAGTTAAAGAAATGTTACCTATCTACTTTCTCTATGAGAAAGGATTTCTTGTTTTATTTCTTATTTCCGGTTTTTCATTACTTATTTGTTTTCGCTTAACTGTAAAATTGCTTTGACTGCAAAAAAACAGACACACACACATATATATATATATATATAGGTATGAGAAAACATTAATGTGTATTGAGTTTGGGTAAGAAATGTTTAAAATGTCATTTTTCGTGTACTGTTCCAAGAGGATAAGATTTTTAAGGGTGTTTTCTATTCTATCAGGGATGTCGTTTATATCTAAGCCAACACACGGGACGTATTTATACTCACTTTTTATCCTCTCCTTTCTAAGGCATGGGCATGGGACACAGCCTCGTGGGACTTGCAACATCGGCTATAAAATTCCTTCAACTAGAAAAGAAAAAGAAAAAAAACGTTACTAATGGAAAAGAAACTTTAAACTTTCGTAAAAGCCAGCCAAGGAAACTGAGTTTTCTGTTTCCTCGCGAGAAAACTCCGCTAGCTATAATAGGCGGGATAGAATTTAAGAAGAGAACTTCTAATTCAGTTCATGTTTGAGTTCGTTAAAAATAAAATAAAACGTTAAGGTTAAAAAAAAAAAAAATAGTAAGTTAGAGTATGTCATATCGCATATGTCTTACATACAGAGGTTACATACACAAATGTCTTACCACAGAGGTCTCTATATTTTTTACGTGGTTACTCGTTACTCGTATGTGCATTTTGCTCTCAACAACTTATTGAGTTCTGTATCATCAAATTCGATATTTACTAGCAATTCTCGAATAAAGATTCGCTAGTTAGATTAATTAAATACTCATCGCCGTGTAATTTTAGTAGATTGATAGTGTTATCCCTCGCTCTAGGTTCTTATGCCTCGTTTACATTTAGCAGTGCGAGGAGCACTGCTCTTTACTCCCTAAAATACTTCTGTGTCAGCATCAAATACAGAGAGTTTTTACATTGCCGCTTAGTACTTACTTTATTCTACCTCGGGCGATGGAGGACGTCAAAGAAGTTTTATGTTAAAAATAGTTTTTATTGATGATTCACCTCTGTTTGTTCTTAGGCACTGATAATGGCCTTATTAAGGCTGAAAGCTGCTTTGGATATTAAACATTTTATTTTACGCGGAGAGACAATTTTATTTTTTCTTAGTTAGATTAATGTAAGAAGGTAATTAGAGTTAACGACACACCAAATTACATTACGAGTAACGTTATTTTTAACATTTGAAAAATTATTACAAAGGGTTATTACAAAGTTCTAATTTAATATTTTCTAAAGTAACTGATGGTAATTTTTCAGTTACCTTATGAAATTAGGACTGAAGATATTCCTCATGGGAAGAAATATTGCCATACACATGAAACAGTCTTCTACACTTATTTGTGCCCTAATGGACCCAAAACAAATATAAGAATCCATGCTAACAGTGACCACATCCTAAAATAAATATACGACTTGGCCGGGGTTTTCATATTAGATTTTAATATCTACTTAATTAATTAAAAAGCTTAATCGTTTCTAAGATTAAGGAATCTTACTATCACTATCACGGAATCGTACTCTAAACATTGGGCCTCTTGCTTCCTTGTTTTTTTTATTGATAATTCGTGAATCGGATTCCAGAATCCGATTCCAGTGTGAAGGGAGCCTTACAGAAACTTTACTAAACTAGTAAATATAATGAAATCGGAAGTGCAACAGCTCATGGAGGGCTTAGGACTGCCAAAGGGCTTTTGAAAATATCGGTGTAATGTATCTGTTGAATAAACCATAAAATTGGCTTTTGGAAGTGGATTTGTGGAACTAAATACGTATGGGTTTGGACTATTTACTTTATTATTGTGATACTAAAACCAGGCATCGCGTGGCTCTATCATTGAAGCGAGCGTAATAAACATTAGATAGTTGAACATTAGATAGTTGAGTGATTAGATAGTTTGATGAATTGATATTTGAAGAATATGTTTGTAATAGAGAGCCGGGTAGTGGGGGCAGAAGGGTTTTTTTCTGCTATTCTTTAACTCGTCTACACATCGTCCGGTCATTCCATTTTAATTCATAAAATGTATCACTTTGCTACACAAAAAAATCTGCATGCATCTAATTNTATAAGGTCATCAAAAAAAAAATAGTAAGTTAGAGTATGTCATATCGCATATGTCTTACATACAGAGGTTACATACACAAATGTCTTACCACAGAGGTCTCTATATTTTTTACGTGGTTACTCGTTACTCGTATGTGCATTTTGCTCTCAACAACTTATTGAGTTCTGTATCATCAAATTCGATATTTACTAGCAATTCTCGAATAAAGATTCGCTAGTTAGATTAATTAAATACTCATCGCCGTGTAATTTTAGTAGATTGATAGTGTTATCCCTCGCTCTAGGTTCTTATGCCTCGTTTACATTTAGCAGTGCGAGGAGCACTGCTCTTTACTCCCTAAAATACTTCTGTGTCAGCATCAAATACAGAGAGTTTTTACATTGCCGCTTAGTACTTACTTTATTCTACCTCGGGCGATGGAGGACGTCAAAGAAGTTTTATGTTAAAAATAGTTTTTATTGATGATTCACCTCTGTTTGTTCTTAGGCACTGATAATGGCCTTATTAAGGCTGAAAGCTGCTTTGGATATTAAACATTTTATTTTACGCGGAGAGACAATTTTATTTTTTCTTAGTTAGATTAATGTAAGAAGGTAATTAGAGTTAACGACACACCAAATTACATTACGAGTAACGTTATTTTTAACATTTGAAAAATTATTACAAAGGGTTATTACAAAGTTCTAATTTAATATTTTCTAAAGTAACTGATGGTAATTTTTCAGTTACCTTATGAAATTAGGACTGAAGATATTCCTCATGGGAAGAAATATTGCCATACACATGAAACAGTCTTCTACACTTATTTGTGCCCTAATGGACCCAAAACAAATATAAGAATCCATGCTAACAGTGACCACATCCTAAAATAAATATACGACTTGGCCGGGGTTTTCATATTAGATTTTAATATCTACTTAATTAATTAAAAAGCTTAATCGTTTCTAAGATTAAGGAATCTTACTATCACTATCACGGAATCGTACTCTAAACATTGGGCCTCTTGCTTCCTTGTTTTTTTTATTGATAATTCGTGAATCGGATTCCAGAATCCGATTCCAGTGTGAAGGGAGCCTTACAGAAACTTTGCTAAACTAGTAAATATAATGAAATCGGAAGTGCAACAGCTCATGGAGGGCTTAGGACTGCCAAAGGGCTTTTGAAAATATCGGTGTAATGTATCTGTTGAATAAACCATAAAATTGGCTTTTGGAAGTGGATTTGTGGAACTAAATACGTATGGGTTTGGACTATTTACTTTATTATTGTGATACTAAAACCAGGCATCGCGTGGCTCTATCATTGAAGCGAGCGTAATAAACATTAGATAGTTGAACATTAGATAGTTGAGTGATTAGATAGTTTGATGAATTGATATTTGAAGAATATGTTTGTAATAGAGAGCCGGGTAGTGGGGGCAGAAGGGTTTTTTTCTGCTATTCTTTAACTCGTCTACACATCGTCCGGTCATTCCATTTTAATTCATAAAATGTATCACTTTGCTACACAAAAAAATCTGCATGCATCTAATTGAAGTTTTACATATTTGTTTCAATTGTGCTGTGCAAGATGAATATGAAGTTTTATTAAAACCGTTACGTTAGAACGTAAGATATCGGTAAAAACGTTTTTTTCTCTACTTTAAACGTTTTGGTCCGCTTTAATAATTAACGATTAATTAATTAATATAATTAACGATTAATTAATTAACGATCCTAATTAATTTATAGCGGTGTCGCTGTTGGTTTTACTAAAAATGTTTTTTTAAAAAATGCTCGTCTCATCGAATAGATGATGAGTGATGATAGAATTTTTTCCCGTCCTAAAATTCAATTTTTAATTTTTAAGCGCACGTTTCGTTTACGCGAGCGTTGCGCGCGAAAGCTTGGACAGACACCGTTGTCCAACAAAATCGTCCTGAGCATTGGTAAAATGAACATGTGTACAAAATTTCATCAAAATAGGTAAACTTTTACTCAAGTTATCGTCGTACGTTTGTGACACTGAGACAGACACGAAGGATATTTCGTTGAATGTAGAAAGCTCACTAAGCTCGCTTCAATTAATTTTATTGAGTGCCATAACTTATACGAGAGTGATGACACAGACGTCGTAACGTTTTTGTATAGCGTGATAATATCATTTATAATTAATGTTAATAATGAAGTTTTAAAGGATATACCATTATCAAGTTTAAGTTAGACTTAAATTCTTGTTTTAGTTTTGGGTTAAGTTGGCGGTTAAGTCTGTGATGCTTTCAAAAGACCTTAAGACTTGACCTAAAGTAATTAAGTTTTAGACAGAGACTGCTGAAGGCTTCCTAGGCAAATGAGTTTTAGTTAGTTAGAGATTTATGTCAAAATGTAGTTAGTTCTGTAGTATCCGACTAATTTCTTCCTTTGCTTAAGTACTTATATGACTAAAGTGCAAACGGGCTTATTAGAATAATTATAATAGCACTAAAACACCCTTAGTTTCTTTCTTAGTAACATTTTATTTGCTAAATACTATTCCTGAAAACATCCTTGATACATATTATTATACATTCGCATAATATTTTACTGCTCATTAGTTTTACAAAACTTAATATGGTTACTACAATTGCATAAAAATCCAAATATGAAAATTTTAATAAACCTTATACTATGGAAAAATGCATGTAACATCTATTTAATAGAATAAGCTTTAAATATTCCGTCTTTTTGCTAAGAGTTCAAATTGGTAAGACAAACTAAAAAATAAAGTCTTATTTACATAGAGACTAAATTTTAATCTGATAATGCTTATTTAAGCAATTTATTAATAAAAACATTTAAAAGAGTTTAACAGGTGGCTGTTTACGCTTCGTTTAAAATTTTTCAGCCAATTTCAACTCAGGCTTTTGCCGTTGAGGACAAATAAAATATTTGCTAATAAATATATAATTTTGATCAAAAACTAGATTTTTCGATGAATGATTTGTTCCAAGTATTTTTCAGGGTTCTTGGGAGGCAGTGTGGTACCCTAAATTTAATGCTAGCATTCATTTTAGCTTTTTATTTGGGGGTACCATACCAATTTCGATGAAATTGGCCCAGTAGTAAGCGAGGAAGTAAAAAGCAAATTGATTCTACTTAAGAGGATAAGTAAAGGAAGATACAAAAATTCCTGCCTTTTGGTAATCTAACTACGGATCCCAGCGCTCCAAGCTTTAGTGGAGGGATGATGATATTCTAAATTTCTAGTTATTAGAGAAATCATTTTTACTTAGAAATTAGGGACCATCGGCCACCATTTTAAATTTTGAGACTTAAAAAAATTCGTTCTCCAAAACGATCAATGCTTTAATTACCTTTGGTAGGCTCAAAAGCAAAAAGGGAAATTAAATTAGGATCAAAGGATCCAGGCAATTTGTCTTTTCATGAAAAATGTTCAAAGAGATGCGGTGTTTATAAGGATGAGGAGGGTGGAGTACTCTTCAGCAAGTATATTTTTATTTAATTTTCCAGTTTCCTTGTATAATCTAAGGCCTTGTTTCAGTTCCTGACTTTTAATTAAAAAAAAAGTAAAGCAATTTCCTTAAAGGAATGAGCCTTGGGCCTAGATATCAAAGAGAATTTGAAATAATATTTAAAAATTTATAGGCTAGGTTTATTATTTTGACTTAACTTTTGAATCTTAAAAATAAATAAATTTTTACATAAATATCTCAGTTAATTTTCTAAAACTTTGGTATTCCGACTGTATAAGTCATTAAGTAATTAATAAATTGACATGGATTTTTTTCTAGTTACAACATATTAATCAAATAGAATTACGCAAGGTAGAATCCATGTATAATCCAGCCAATTTTAACACAATTATTGTATTTAACTTATTTTTATATGCTGGACAGCATTTTTTAAAACTATTTTTTACAAATGTTTCTTTGAATGGCTATATGGAGTTGTTATAATTAGATAAAATATTGTAAATATTTGCAAATGAGAAAATATTTTAACGCCCCAAAACGTCTATTCTTCTCCCCAAAAAATACTCCTTAAGCAAATATCTATCTGTTGTGTGTACAGACAGAACCCAAAATACTAAACCGATTTAATAAAATGTTATTCATTTTAGAATCATATCCTGAGGTGGAAGTGAAATTTAATATTAGCTCCGAGATTGGCATCTGTGGGTTGAAGGCTAGTATAATTTAATAATAATGAAAATTAAAAGTGCTTCCGATTTTATCATAATTTCTGTGAGCATTCTGTTTATGCTGATAGTTTTTATTTTTACTTTTCCTCACTACTAATAGTAGGATAAAAAATAAAATATATAGACACACAAAGTGATGAGTAAAAATGGATTTAGGGTATAGACTTTTTAACGGACCTCTAAAATGTCTATAAATTAATCTCTGCTTGTATTAGTCTTAAAAAAGAAAAACAAAATCTATAATTTATCTTTCAGCTTCCAATTCTGAATAAAAAAGTGACCGCTGAGGTAATATTTATTTTGAAATCTTCTAAAATAGTTCTTTTAAAAAGACTTGGAATTAAGGAAGGAGCCAGTGAGTTCTTGTTTTGTCTGAAAGCAAAGGGAACCTGTCAGAGATCAGAGATCTGTTTATCTTCCTAGTTTCGTGCCTCTGATTCACAAGACGTGCACCCTCATATGCTTAGACTTTGAACAAATCTTTAATGGAAACAAACCAGAAGAAAAAAATCTATCTTTAGACGATCCCTTTCGAGACTTATGTTTGCTTTAAGGTGGATTCGCACTTACGGTCTCGGTCCGGTCTGGTCTCAGTCCGATCACGCTCAGGTCTCGGTCCAATCCATTCCCACCGGTCAAACCCCGATCAGTCGAAGGTAATATCTCCTTTCTTCAACATGCCTTTTAGTAAATTAACGCTGCGTAAAATAGCGCTACTTTTAGAGGAGGAGGAAGAATGTAGGCCTCGGTCCCAAAGACGTTTTTGGTTCATAATATACTTATCAAGAAGAAAAGAAGGGGAGTTTTCAAAATTGTATCCACAACTGGTGGATGATGAAAATAAATTTCGGACGTATTCTATAAATTTTTCATCATTCATTACAATAACAAAATAATAAACAATACTTGAAGTAATGACAACAAGTAAAACAGTAAGAAGAAAGACAGCAAAATTTTGAGGCAATAGAAAAAGAGGGATTAGGCTCTAGATACGAAGGGAACCGATGGTTGACTGAAGGTGGATTTGACTTTAGGCCCTTCTCACTTTGGTCCGGTCCCGCTCCGCTCCGGTCGAACTCCGATCAAGATCGCTCGGGAAGCAACCTGGATTTGACCGGATCGAACCGAGACCGGAGCGTGAGCGGACCGAGACCGGAGGTGTGAATGCTTCCATTTAAAAACATTGAAAGAGATCCTGATCGAAGCGGACCGGACCGAGACCGTAAGTGTGAATCCACCTTTAGTCATCCTTTTGCTAATAGCACTAGATCAGTTTTAATTATTCTAAATCAATAAATTGATGCGTTGCCGCGAACGTATTTTAGTTTCCCTTCACACAGGACCATCATTGTATTTGGCAACGATATCAAATGACCTCTTCAGACAGAAAAAACAGAGTCGCGCCACTTCAGGATTTAGGAGCGCCACCAAACAAAATGATAAACTGAGAGAGACCTGAGAGAAAAAAAACTGGCTTGTTTACGCGCCAAAAAAGACGAAACTAACTGGATTTGTGGCGACGTTGGGTAGCTCTCGTATGAAGTCACGTCACTTAAGTGGTTGTAGCTCTGTTCTGTTTCTGGATGAAGCTAGAGCACGTGTCCCCGTGTGAAAGAGCCTACAATATAATTTCTGTTGCAGACCTGGTGGCGTGACCTTGGAGTGAAGGGGTTTAGAGTTCAAACTGGAATGCTCCTATTCATTTTACATGAATATTTAAAAAATAAAGGCTCGAACTATGTTGTTTATGAATATGTTGGGGTTATATAAGTTCAATGGGATCTTTTGGTGATCGTTCCTATAGGTTCGTGGTCCTAGGTCTCGCACCCATTAACTAAAGCATATTTATGGGGTTCATGGGTTTAAGTGCAGGTGTTATATTAGACTGAGACCTTATAGGTCTTATCTGTTGTTAGAGATCTCATGGAGCTATAACTGTTGTAAAGCATCACTGTCAACTTATCTGAAAACCCATTTAATTTTAGATATATCGCAAAAATATACCGAAGAATAATTGATTTTTCGGTATATTTTTACAGTCTATATACTGGTATGGTATATACTGGTACGGTATATTTTTTACAGTCTATATACTATAACAAAATAATTTTTTGTTTTATTGTTTTTTGTTGCAGGTATAAAAACACCATGGTTCACACTAGCGCTACCTAGGCACGGTAAATACAAGCTAAAAGTTCTCGCAACTGAACAGGAAGGTAAAAAACATACATTTATTGATGATGTAGGTACCTTCTTTTTTTGCTTAAATGCTTCGGCACGTAAGAAAATCCTTATTTATTTATCTTATGTCCCCCAACATATTAAAACATATAAGGAAAGAGGGATCGACCAATTTATACATAAATATTTATTTTGATTGATGTTATTATAAATGTAAAATATATCTCACCTCTCTGAGATTCGAACATGGCATGTTAGAACTGCTAGATTTTAGCTCATATAGGGAAAATAAACTGTATTTTAGGGAAAAGAAACTGTATAAATTAAATGTTAGTCAATAATCATTTTAAAAATGAGTCGTAATTGTTAAGAACTTCCATTTTATTGTAGAAGCAAGTAAAAAAAAATGGTAGATAAGGTAAAGAGAAAATTCGTTTGGCAAGTTGAAAATGGAAATAAGACGGTGTTCAAGAAAGTACGAGACTTTGCCAGCATCATGATGAAAAGGAACAGGGGTGGTGTCCTTAATTGGAAGCATCATTAAGCCAAATGATGAATTCCTTTTAATTTACTATCTCCTTTAAGATTATTATCTGACTTGAATTTTGCCATTCAGTTGTCGATTCTAGCAGCTGTGGCTAAAACTACTTGGCTATCAAAGTCTGAAGAACTTTTTCCAATGTAGATTTAGATTTTATACAATCTTATCTCCACAAATACTATCTCGCACAAGGTCTCCTGTCGGTTTCGTCTCATATTTTCACCGTCCGCGATTCATAGATCCAATTCAAAGTATCATGGCACGGGATCGAATCCATAACATCGAGTTGCCTCGACTTTGTGATAGCTAAGCGAGCGCCTTAAGACCCTCGATCACGCTGGCTCCCTACTTAAGACAAAGTATAATACATATTTATTATAGTGTACAAAAAGAAAATATTGTGTATAAGTATATTTTGTATATTTGTTATAAAATATTGAACAACAATTAATAGTACCCAAGAAAACTTGAAGAAATAAATTAATAAATAACACTAGAGCAATTAGTTATGTACTCGTGTATGTGAAAGTTTAGTACGACTTGTATTGGACACATTTTTATAGACGTAAGTTCTTCGTCCAGTGTTTTTCATTTGGATTTAAGTAGTTTCAGGTTTTACGGCTAAAATTGTGGATAATTATTAAAATTTCCTCCATAATTATTTAAAATTTCAAGGTTGAGTATATTTGAATACCTGTAAAACCATAAATGAAATAATAGTTAAATAAATAAAAGTTTCAAATTCCTTTTAATATTTTCTGACTGATTTTACCCCCCCCCCCCCTTCAAATATTACTGATTATTATGATGTTAGCGAATTTTCCAAGAAAATTAAGCTATTGCAATAGCTTCAAAATTTTTATAATGCGAAATTTTGAAATTTTTCCCTATGGAAATCCGTTTTAGACCATTCTTAGACGATTCCTGAAATTTAACATTTTTTTTATATATATATGTATGTGTCACTCCAGACGATATCTGACCCTACGATGCACTAAAAAAATCCAAACAAATTTTAAAATTTCAATAATATCAACAGAAAAGATGATTCGATGGCTAGAA
This sequence comes from Gerris buenoi, assembly GCA_001010745.2. NCBI lineage: Eukaryota > Metazoa > Arthropoda > Insecta > Hemiptera > Gerridae > Gerris > Gerris buenoi. The sequence goes on from KZ652104.1 coordinate 108,283, forward strand.
TTTTTGTACTTCATTTAGGGATCAAATTTTGACCATTTAGGGTCAAAGTCAAAAATAGCATAAAAATGTGTTTTTCTATTTAACCCCCCTCTTATATGAAAATATGAAAAAAGTGTACAACTATTACTGTAGTCTTATAGAGCTTTCCAACAACATGCATCTTAAATACTATTTTGACTTTTGTACCCCGTACATCTGTGTATCAATTTTTTTTCACCCATCCAAATTCTAAACCAACATTTTCCTATAGGCCAATAACACACAAATTTCTTTAAAAATTCGCTCATTAAGTCATGGTGCATGACTGGACTTTTTTAAAATTATCATCATGTATATTATAATATTTATCCTTTGAAACTTTTGCAACGCTGTTAAGATAAAGATAATATCCTTTATCAAATGAAACTTTACTCTGACAAGTATTCCACTTGGCTGTCAAGTTCAGAAATTAACTGCATTTACAATCTCGTTTGTTCTTGCCAACTAACAACGCCTAACTTGTCCAAGCACAAACAGGAATTTAGTAGCACACCACGAGCTTTGTGTACTTGATGTTTACTTCTATAAATATGAGGTCATATTATAGACCGTCAATTGCTCGAAGCCAATTAAATAATTAAATCTAATATAGGACTAAATTTCTTAAGAGATTATAGTTTTAATGTCAAAGATTATTTTTGTCATACTATTTGTTATTTGTTATTTTTTTTTTTTTAAATAAAACTCCTTAAGTGGATATAAAAGGAATATCACAAAAGCGTTATGGGAAATAGTTCAATAAATAGAAGAGAATTGTGATTTTTTTTTTTTTTTAACTTTTTTAAAAAAAAAAAAACTTTTTTCCCCATTTTTTATAATGACCTATATTTTTTTCTATCTGCATATCTCCGAAAAAAGGTTTCTTCTCTATAACCCATTTAAAAAAAAAAATCGTGTTTCTCTACCCTTTTTAATGCATTAAAAAACACACCCATGCATTATCTCTCTAGTATTTTAACAACAGAAAAAAAATTATCTTATAAACCCTGGTGTGTTGAAAAATTTCGAAGTAGAGTGAAGTTTAATAATGTTCAGTGAAGCAGATAATTAGGCTTTGGTTTATTTTTTCTTTTTTTAATCAAAAGAATGGTCGTTAGCTAGGTTATCGTGATCCACTCATCATTCCCTAAGTTTTGGAATTACAGTAAGGGAGGGGTCTGAGTAGCTATCTGCTTAATGAAATCCCGCCCTTCCCAAAAAAAAGGCATAACACGATGAAAATTTATCACAGATTTAATTTAAATCTTTGTTTTCCTTCTAATCTTTCAGCAGCTTCCTATTTAATGATTGTTCAACACTGTTTTTGGTAATTTTAAATTTCAATGTATATAATATTATGTAAACTACTATCATTATAGATTTCCTCAATTTTATGGATAATAATATAAAAAATGGTTGTATTTTTTTAATTACATTGTAAAAATGAAGGTGATTCATTGTTAGTCTATTGTTAGTTGACTGCTTGCCAAGTTACGATAATAGCATAGTTGACTTTTAAAGGTTATTTTACTATTTTAATGTATTAGTTAAATTTACCTTATTTATTATTTCTATATGAAGAGAGAATTGTTTTACACTACTATCTATATGATTAAAAAATATTATTTAGAAAACATACAGATTTGCAACAAAAAAATCTGTCCGAGACAACTCTGGCAAACTTTCTCTTATAAGAGTTCACAATTACCAGTGTTTTACATTTATTAATTTTAGAGTTTTCGTCGTTATTACTTTACATTTCATCAAAATTTATCATAAAATAACTTTTCCTCGTCGGGAACATAAATTTTCCTGGAAAATGGCATATATCTTAAGATTTGTATTCGAATGGACCACATATTAGAATTTTTTTTATCAAAATCGTTGGAGAACCGTTTTCGAGAAATATTATTTTTCAAATTTTCCCAGTGTTTTTGGAGGTTTCCAGGGCTAAAATTCATTTCTCGATTTCACCTCGGGGTATGACTTTTCTCATCATGTATGCCTAATTTCGTTAAAATTGGCTCAGTAGCTTTGGTTCCAGGTGCCTGCAGAGACAGACAACAGACGATAGATATAAGCTTCTAAAAACTACTTTTTTGGGCTAAGGGGACCTCAAAACGTGTAAATCCATCATAATCGAATTTTCGTGCCTTCACAATGCTTGCTCCTATATGAGAAAGTAAAACCGGGAAATCAAATATTAAATTTTATTTATTTATTTTTTTTTTTATATTAAAAAAATTAAATCAAATAATAATTATTATTAACAACGGGAGACAGACCGAGAAAAAATTGACTCNAAAAATTAAATCAAATAATAATTATTATTAACAACGGGAGACAGACCGAGAAAAAATTGACTCCAGCGCCGGGACTCGATATTTTCAGTATCGCTATAGTAGGAGTTTTGAGTTTTCTTGAGAATTAAGTTAGTAAGAATGGAGTTTTGAATTTTTTCAAAATCCCAAAAATAAGAATAAAATTTCTTCTTGGATACTCTTTCTTGGGACACACTGTATTTAGACAGCCATTTACATTCCTCGGGGTAGTTATTGTTCTATGCAATATCAAGTAACTGACAACTATTGCCAGAATTTCCTGAGAAATATTTGATACGTGTGAAATTACAAGTATATCAACTTCCAGCTAAGAACAAGAGCTGGTGAAGGAATTACCAAGTTAAAATTCCTTGGCAATACAACCACTATCAACATCCAGCTAAAAATATTTAACAATTTCACAGAACATTTTTATTCATTCTCTTATTGCCTTCTGACTTTTACGTAAAAAAAGAAGTCCCGATATCTTCGTTAATTCAACTAAAATGATTTTTTTTAAATTATTATTTATCTCTTCCATTTTGTTTTTTGAACATAAATAACTATAAATTCTTTCATTTCAGTTGGTCAAGTTCGGAAAGCGAAAAGTAAAATGGTGAATGTTGGAACCCTTTTTGTATTTAACACAGACTTTTGAGTTTTATTTACTAAATTTATTATATCAACCATTATAATTCATCGTAAAGTTTACATTTTTTTAGTAGTTTGAGAGTTCCATTTAAAATAAGTTAATAATTTTTACTTTTTCATAAACGCAGTATTTATAGAAATAATTTATTGTACTAGAGCAAAAATTATATTTAAATATTTTAATAGATTTACACTTTTAAGGTCCAGTATGTCCAAAAAGTGTCCAAAAATAAGTAAGTCCAAAAATATCTGCCTGTAGTGAGTAGTCGGTGGTCCGCACCTAAACTATTTGGCCGATTTCAGAGAAATTTAGTGAACCAAATTTTGAATGACGGTATTTGCATATTATCTGACATTATATTTGCATACCATAATAAAACAATTTAATTAACAAACTGTACGATAAAATTGAACATAACTTTTTCATATACGCAATGGGACTAAATTTAAATAAAATGTTTAACATGTGGTTTTTTACACTTAGTTTACGATTTTCAGCTAAATCAGTTTTTTTTTCGGAAACTAGATTTTTCCCGAGAAGACAATTTATACAGATAGATTCGTATTTACCCCCCATTTATACCCCTCATATTTAGAACTAAAATACAGCTTATGGTTATGCTATGTCCCCAGCCTTCAGGGCCCCAAAAGAAACTAATACACATAATTCTATAGTTTAATGTTTGTCATTTATTATGAAAACTGGACAATTTATCATTTATTTTAATTTTTGCTTCCGAGCTTACCGAAGGTAGCGGAAGCTATGTGATCGTTCCGAAGAACGAAAAAATTTTAGGTCTCCGATTTCAAAAATTCCAAGACAGAAATCCGTTTCAGACATCAGGGAACATTTTTGGTTCCGTGTCTGTCTGTCGGTCTGTCGGTCTGTCGGTCTGTCGCAAATTTTTGCGAACCGCCATATCTTAAAAACTACACGTCCAATTTTAATGAAATTTGGGTGGTAGGTCATACTTAGCCCATTGTTGGTCCCATATAAGTTTCAACTTTCTGCGGTTATTTGTTCATCTTCTACATGCACACAAACATACATTTATTTACAGCTATATCTTTAAAAGTAATCATCTGATTTTAATGAAATTTTCATGGTTTGTCGAGAGTAGCTTGCAGATAGCACCTGCCAAATTTCAACCACCTGCGCACTTCAAATCGTACTAAATTAATATGTCTTATACTACAAAGCCTCATGGCTCACTGACTCACTGACTGACATTAATGTTTACCCACTTCCAGAAGAGCTAGAGACTTGCGGTTTGCGCCATTCGACGCGCAACGTCTACATTGTGAACCAAAATAATTATAAAAAGTTCACTTTTCCCCCTCCTTCCACCCTTAAAAAATAAAAATGGCCGACTTGATTTTTAAGCTGGTTTGAGGGCTTATTGCAGCCAAACGGTAAGTCGTACTAGAAAATGGATAACACAAGTGGTAACTGATTTTAAAAGATCTACAACTTTAGTCCTATGAGTTTTTGTCGAATCATCAACGGTTGTACCTTAAATGGTGATAATTTTGTTATTTTTTGGTTTTGTTTTTTTCCATTTTTGTCTTTGAATGGCCATAGATTCTATAATAGTTGGCCGATTTTATTTCTGATTGCGGCGATTGAATCTCACACTAATGCTCTTTAAATTGAGTATATTTTATTTCATTAGTTCATCCTACTTGCTGAGAACATGAGAGTAAACTTTTTCCCGTGCGCCGTGTCACGTGACCACTTTTTTTGGTTTTTAATATTGTGTCGTATATCATTTTAAAGGCCTTGATATGTACATTAAAGCTATTTTATTTGTTGATTTTTTAAAAATGTTGTGCATGTACTTTTGTACCGATTTATAATTTTGTTGTAGGTTAAAGGGTTTAAATACTTTTTTGATACTAGGTTTTTTTATTTATATGTATTTATTAGTTAAATGAATGCCCTTTTGTATTGTTTGTTTTTTAAAAATATAATTTTGGTACCTTTAGAGTACAGGGGTACAAATGTTAAAGTTAATCTTTTATAGTGTGACGTATATCGTTAAAAAGCTCTTGCATCGTAGATTAATTTTTGTTATATTCTATTTTGTGTTATTTTTTGTTTGGAGGGGGAGGGGGGGGGGTAAAAAAAAAAAACCTGTTTATACAGAAGTTTCTACGATTTGGTTGCAGTTTCATATTTGTTTATTAAATAAATTATAGATGTGCTAACTTTTGGTGCTTGTTGGAGGCTTTGTTTCTTCAACAAATGTTTAAATTTCTCCGACTTTATTAAATATTTACTGGAACAGTGCCGCGCGGTTCCAAATTTTTGATATTTAAGTATTTTTCTTAATTTGGTCTTTTCTTTGCGAGGAAGCTATGTGCCACATTAATTGGCAGAGTATTTTTAAATTGTTTTAATCTAATATAGACATGTGTTTTTTTTTCGTTTGACGTTATTGTTTAGCTGTTAAGAATTCTATTAGGACATTGACACGGGCTGGATAACATCATGCTAAACAGCAGATAAAAGTCTTGTCTTACACACCTGTAAAGACTATAAAATAGTTTGCTTCTTTCAACACACTGCTTCTTTTCGCTTTGTCGAATTTTTTAATTCTTTTTTTTGTTCAACCTGTTCACTTTTAGTGTCGTCTATATGTTTATAGTTTCCCAGAAGGGGATTTTTTTTTCTTGGTTTCTTTTAGTTGTGTCGACGTTAAGTTGGAAAGCAGGAACGTGTGTTCAGAATGAATTCAAAAGTTAAAAGTTGCTTACTCTAGGGAAAGGACGTTCGGAATACAATGCTAAGGCCGGACATGAGACATGGTCAATGGGCCCGTTGCTTTATGGCCGTTTGCCACACTTGATACACCGTGTGTTGAATTAACTTCTCTCCTAAACATCAGTCAGTTTCAATCACTCTAACTATGACGAACTACCGAATCCTTGGTGAATATTAAACCTGACTAAACCTGTACTATTGGGGGCGACAAAAAAATCGAATCAGCGTAAAGCAATGATTGAATATCAATGTCGAGCTCATTGATAAAACAAGAATAAGAATATACAAGGAAGCATAGAAAACAGGTAGGTAATAATTTTGATGTCATGAACTACTTTTATATTGGGCTTACAAATTCGGTTATAAATAATAAAAATAAAAGTTAACTAAAGAATGGGGGATTTACGCAGCAAAATAATTGGTGATCAAAGCTCGCCTGCAACCAAAGTCCGATCAACTGATGTAATTTATATTTTGTAAGAAAGTTTAATTTTATTATCAAGATATTGAGGTGTAAGGTGTATAAATATCAATTATTAAACACATGCCTTTGAACATTCTGCAAGAATCTTTATATTGTGATTACGTAGGATGATTTGGTCAAACTGAAGGGAATTTATTACCTTAATAAATAAAGCCAGTTCAAAGCGTATCAAATTGCAATGGCACGGTTCAATCGGTAGATCATTGCTTCTAGGTTCACTATCCTCGTGAATGCGTTAACATCAAACCCTATCAGAATCCTTGTCATTTATAATCATTCCACTTGAAGCAACTTAAACTAGACTATTTATCTTTTGAAACACCTTAACCTTCATGTAATTAAGGCTACTGTAAATAATATCCTGATCTTGCATCAAAGTATAATTTTACTTACTAACATGTACATTGTACATACTACGTTAATTTATTCTTTTGTAGTTTATATTAAGCTATAAGACACAGTAAATATTAGAATAATTCGAATCCAGCAACACAATTTACTCTTTAACAGCACATCATTTTCAGATAGTCTGCCAATTAGTGTGATACACAGCTATACATCGCATCCTATCGCGACTTTGACTTCAACCAGGCGCTTTTACTGCTAACTAAAAATTTAATGCCCTATTTTTCCTCCTTTCTTTATTTTCATCGACAAAGCTGTTTTGTTTTTAGATAAATGATAGAATCAATTTTGCGATATGTAATGGGTGAAGATTGTTGAAATTAATATAGGACTACCTTTTTTTTAAACATTAGTGTAGTTTTCATATTTCCATTTTTAACAACTATGTCATCATAATGAACATGATTTACCGCCATTTCGTGGGTAAAATTTTTTCAGACTGTGCTTTTCGAGAATATTTAACGATGAATAATAAGTTGCTGGCTTTCAATTATGGAATTGAGATTCCCTTCTTCCCAAACTTTATAGGGAATTTGGATGTGTTTCGAATTATGTATTTTTTACTAGGAGATCCAGAGATGATCTGAATTATCTTTTACTAGGAGATTTATAGTTGTTCCGAATTATTTTCAATTTTGGGGATTTAGAGGTTTTCCGAATAATATTAAATCGAAAATATTCTGATGCTTAGCTTTTTCCTTCCCTCACTTTGATTTATCTCAAATGATAATTAATTCCACTAAATATTTGATGGCAGAAAAAATCTTAGAATGTGTTGCCTAAAATATGCTATTTGTTGAAAAGCGAAAATGATAACTTTAGTTAAACATAAGAACATTGTTTTCAAAGAAGCCCCAAGGCAATTAACCAGATCGTGCAAGTGAATTAATTATCTCTTATCTGTGCCTTGCTAGCGCTTTTTGTTACCCTCATCTCCAAGCTCTGATCACAACCTGTTACTCTTAATGAAATATAATATATGAGAACTCTACCCATTACGCGTTACATTTTTATAGAAGTGCTTAACCTATTGTATATGATCATTTAAATTAAATGGTCAGCTAGGTTGTGCCGTCCAGCCTCCATCTGCTCTTTTTGGCTCGCTAACTAGTGTGCTAAGTAATAGTTTTTAGTCTGCTATTTTATTTAAACTACTTTCGTTGTTAATTGTATTTCTCAACAAACAGAAGTTGTGTTTAAATAATAAATTTTGGTTTCATGCTATAGACAAACAATTTTGGTTCTTCTTTAAACATGCATACGAAATGGATAATATTACGCGGACAGTATATATATATATTTTTTTTTTTATCAATACAATGGTGAATCAATTTTTTTGGTTTAATACAGTCTTTTTTGTGGTTGAAATATAAATAATGTAACACAGTAAACAAACCAAAAACAAATATAAATACATACAT
>KZ652104.1:118772-132990 GCA_001010745.2 Gerris buenoi
ATATATATATATATATTTACATTATATTAATTTCTAGTTTAGTACCTATCCCAGGTTTATACGTGATGGCACATCCTGTTTTTCTCTCATGAATTGCCAATAAGTTCTAAATTTGCTAGAGGTTAAACTCGAACTCTGTTGCTTTTTTTCTTAGAAGTAATCGAAAAGTAAGGATCTCCACAGCTAATAATGGAAATGTATGTCTAATGAGAGTTTGAAATGCAATTGACTCGATGTGGAACGAGATATAAGAATCATTAGAGAAGTGTACAAAGGTTTGCCGCCTGTATTTGCTCATCTTAGAGTCCTTGAGACGTCTCCTTGTAACGCTCGAGTTGGCCTCTCAAATAATTCCTTCTCTTTGGACCAGGAGCTGAAGTTTAGTTATTTGGCAGACATCAAGATCAGCGAATGATGCAGAATACTTTCAGCCTGTCCAAGCTTCCCACTGTACAATGTCTACCCCTGAAGGTCTTTATCTCCTGTCAAGTCTCTGCCCATTCTATTAATTCCCCCCTTGGCAGTTGATTGACGTGGTACTTTGTGCTCCCTACAATGAGCTTTCAGACCAAGTACGCACTTCTTTTACCCGAACCTATTATTTTAGTTCATTTTATTCAAAGAGATTAAAATCCTTACTGCATCTGGACTTAGAGATGTTCATAACTCCCACATTATATATATATATATATAGAAGAAGACTCCTGCAACTCAACTCGGGGAAAACGGTCAGGGTAAGGTGTTAAAAAACTTCACAATTTCATAGCCAACGTTTCGGCAACTTTATGAATGTTGCCATCATCAGGGCAAACTGAAACATACAATAATAATACCGAGCTTAATAACAGAAAAAAGAAAGAACGTAAGATTGTAAAAAACCGACAGAAAGATCGATGTAATAAGAGAAAAGAAAAGAATAAGGAAAAACTAAATATACGGCAACTTACATGAGTATATGGAAGAATACCACCGGAAAGATTTAAATAAAAAAGAAGATCATGAAAGAACGGTAAAAGTAGAAAATATTAGAAATATCGAGAAGATCCAGCAGACACTGAGAAACATAAATAAAAATATATTTGAGATGACAGGAGCTCGACGCGCCAGGTGAAGCTGGNTCAAAATTGTTTTTCCAATGGGAAACCCTAATTTGTATTGCGGATTGCGAAATAACCAAATTTTTCCCTTTAACAGTGGCTTTGACCATAGCCTACACAACGCCCTTTACCATGACCTTCAAGGTCATTTCAACCCTTCCCCCTTCCTCTTTTTATTAATTTATTGGTTTTTAGTACTTTTATTCAATTTTTTCCCAGGTCGACCACATCCTTGACTATGACCAGAAATAAGACGAAAAAAATCTACTTAAATCTACAGATTTTAAGTTGATATACCAGAGAGGTGAGACTGGACTCAAACTCTTGGTCACATTGACTAGATTAGATAAGTAAGTAATAACCTAATCATGTGTTGAATAGGGCGTAAAAGAAACAACAAAGTACATTTATACTCTTTAATTAATTCACCATGAGAAACCTTTTTTAAAATTTCGATTGAAAAAGTTATAACTAAGTTTACAGTTGAGATGTTGAAAAACGGTAATCTACATTATGTTGAGTTACTGCCAGGAAATCTTATTTATTTTGAAAAACTTGGCAATGCTTTTTGTACCACAAGTTGTGGTTTTTGATTAGATTTCATCTCACTTTGAAAATTTTGTGTAATCCATTTCAAAAACTTGAGTAATTTATATAAAGGCACAGCTGCAAGCAAATCCAACAAGATTTATACTTGCTGATAGTTAATATAACTCTAAGAGCTTTATTCAGAGTAGTTCAGTTTATTGACGAAATTGAATATCTAGTATTAATGTAAGCCATTTTTAATACTGATTGGTTATCATAAGAGAAAAATGCACAGTTATTTTGCTTCTGAAATTATAGAAGGTAACGGAAGTATTGCGGTCATTTTGAAGGATGACTTTTTTTATGTTTCCGATTTAAAAATTCCTATATAGAAATCCCTCGTTTGTCAAATCTTTTGCAAACCACTATATTTCATAAACTGTTCTATGATTGATGAAATGTGTATGGTAAGTCATATCAGCCATTGTCCGTCCCATATTTAAACCTTCTGTGCCCATTGCTTCTTACTGTGTGTGTATACATACTTGTTTTATTTTCAACTATATTTTTAAAGGTGCTTATCCAATTTTGAAGAAATTGGGATTTTTTTTTATGGTAGCCTGTAGATGATCACATATTAATTTTAATATTGACTAAAAATGAGTGCGACCTCACTGGGCATTGAAACAGATCTCATCCAATAATAGAACGCGGACGCAAGGAAACTGTGTGCCACAAAAATTAGCAGGCTACATTATTTGATATGGTAAATAACTTAATACATTAATTTAATCTTTCTTTTGAAAGGTGCCTAATATTTGTTTTCAGAAGCGTTTAGCCTGTAACAACTAAATATCAAGTCCGGATGTATATGAGGTGATTTATATAAATGAGATTGTTCTATCTAACTCTAGTTCAATACAAGCTTACTCGATATAGCTGACCTCTGACGACCCTCTGCAACAGCTTGGGATCAAAGTTTCATGACCACAAGATTGGTTTGGGCAACAAAATCTATAAGCCAATATTATTATAACGAGGTTAGCAATGAGATAAAATTTTATGGTAACAGTCTAGACATGAAACTAGCAGAATATAAATATTGTTTTTTAATCTTCACATACTTCTATTTTTTTGAGAAATCACTATCAGAGTTAGAACAAGACATCTATTTTATCTGGACCAACTACTACTACCTACCTACTACTTTTTTACTGGAACATTAAGTTTTTCGTTAATTGATTAGCCTGTTGGGAATTTCCTCGAGATGAATTAAATTTAAGCAAAATACTAGACAAAATAAATTACATTAATAACGAATCGTATGCAAATTATGATTTGATTAGACTTCTTTCTCTCTTCTATAGGCTAACAGTAAATTATAATTATCTAAGAGAGTATGGCTAATGATAGCAACTGAGAACTATCTTATGAATAATGATAGTTTGATTATTTTTACTTTCTCATATAAAGATAAAGTATTGAGATGTGTCTGTTGAGAAGTCTGTCGTCTGTCTGTGCAGTCGCCTGGAGCTTTAAACACGGACTGAGAGAGGCCATTCCCCGCCGAGGAGAAGAAATTTTCAATAACAATAACATGTACCTACGAAAACTAATAAATGGAAAACTCTGGGCTAAGAAATTATGAACTCGTATATGAGAAAGGTTGCCTGAGTTGTCTCGGACCGATTTTTTTTTTAATATGGAGTTATGCAACATTTGAAGAAATTAAAATTATGCTGCAAGAATTAAATAAAGCTAGTGAGCCTGCTGGTTTTAGTGTTAAATTTGAAAAAAAAACCTGCCTTACCATGAATGGCGATGAAGGGGTATTTAAAATAAGCGGCAAAGAATTTACTTGGGTAAAAGAAACCATATACTTAGGCCAACTCATATCTCTGGACCAGGATGGCAATATGAAAGAAGTTAAAAGAAGAACTGACTTGGCATGGAGAAAATTTTGATTTTTAAGAGCAATATGAGTCCTGCATTGAAGGCCTAAGTTTTTAATAGCTGCATAATTCCATGCTTATCATATGGCAGTCAAACCTTGGCTCTAACAGGAAAATGTTGGCACCTTTTGGATGTTATTCAACGGGCTAGCCCTTTGAATAACATCCAAGAGGCTCATCTCCATAGCCGGCAATGGAGATGAGTCTACTAAAAGTCAGACTCTCAGACCGAATAAGATCTACCGAGCTAAGGAAGAAGTCAGTGTTGATAGATGTAAAGAGAGGCAACACTTAAATTAAAGTGGCAGTGGGCAGGACATGAGGAACAGAGATGGGGTCAAGGTATCACTGACTGGAACCCCAGGGATGGAGTCAGGAAAAGAGGCAGGCCGGCGAGAAAATGGAGAGACGACATCACCAGCGGTATGTTACAGCGATATCACCATTTGCGGTATGTTATGGCATCATTCAGTAAGCGATAGAGAAGCGTGGGCAAAATTGGGAGAGGCCTATGCCCGTAGGTAAGCTGCATAGAAAAACATTTATAATTTTTTTTATTTATAGAAAAATATAAGTGTAAAAAAAAAAATATAATTTACTTAAATGAACATTCTGTTTTTTTTTTTTTTTTTTTTGTTTTACAGACAGAATTTACTTAAATAGTCTATAAATGAGTTTTTAATCTTCTTATTTTAATAATTTAATAAATCAATGGGGCCAACTAATCAATCAATCTAACATACCCTTTGTTCATGGAGAGCAATCTTAGCTCATTTTTATTACTCTTCATCTTTTAAATCAATTTTATCAATACATACATAGCTCAGTCAATTGCTCATAATTATCGTCACTCTTTTAGTTAACACGTTTGAGAAAGTAAAAGTAATAAATGTTCCTTGTCATCTTCCTTATATCTTTGTCATAAGTGCTTAACAAAATAGGTGCAGTAATCCATAAGATAATTAAAATATTATCGTCTTAATATTCATGCTTATACTCGCGGCGCTACAAGCCGTGAAGGGCTCAGGTCTCCATTACTATGCCTCTCTAATCCTAATCATCCCTATCCTACTCGCGTCCTACTAGCTTGTACTCGCGTCTTCTTCAGAGCGCACGCACATCGTTCTCAGATCGTCTTGGATATCATCCAGCCATCTTGTTCTCGGTTGTCCTCTTCTTCTACCTCCTCCAGAATGTCTGTCCACAAAGTCTCTTGGGGACTCTACTCCTTCTCCTCATCCATCCTATTGGCGTGAACTAGCCACAGGATTCTTCCTGTTTTTTGTAACTCTGACTTTGTTTGAATTCTATAGATCCCTGATTTCTTGGTTGGAGTCTCATTACACTATTGTAAACCAACAGTTTGGTATTGCGGCTAGCATTTTGAGACCTGAACTCTGTCAGGAAGGTATGTAGCTCCATTTTCCCGGCAGATATTCTTGCTTTCAAATCCTTCGTACAACTGTTGTTACCTAAGACTTTATCTTCTTAATAGTTCATAATATAATTTATTATAATTACACATGTAATTACACATTGTTAATAATTACACATTGTTTAACGTATTGATTATTCATATAATTTAGTATTTTTACGGAGCTTGCATTGACCTATGTCATTCCTGGTACGTGTTCTTTCCTGTTGTCTTGGTATTAAAGGAGAGTTATGTTTTATAATAAACATCCTTAATATTATTTTAGGTTAAAGTGTTTTCTAAAGCTTAAGTATCTGCAATTTTGTTAGTATTTTTATAATTATTTTGTCTTTCCTTACCTTGACAAACTGTTACTTCCTTCCTATATGTTTAAATTTGTGCTTTTCTCTCTAAGCTTGTTACTTCTGGAGGAAAAAGCTTTGTTGAGTATAAAATGAAATATAACAGGTGTAAGGTATACATACATATTGTAGGCCGTAGCGTGCTGGAAGACCTATCTGCATGATAACGCTTCCCAACCAGGATTTCCCTGTGCTTTTTCTTTGAACAGACACTATGAGTCCAAACATTTGTTTGCTTCGGATTCGGAAGCAGATACTTTTCGGCCTCCTTCTTCATTTCCTTTTCTAAACTCTTGCGGAAGGTAGTTTGAATAGAAATTTAACTGCATGTTCATTTTTTAAACAGTTATTTTCAATTTTTTTTTTTACTTTGCCCTAATTTGTATTTTCTTTTACTCAAGATTTATAAAATTTTCATCATTCGTTATGAAAAACTATTGCGTCGATTTTTGATTAAATATTTTTTTAAATTTTAGTCTATTGAAATAAAATTTAATTTCAGCTTACCGAAGGTAGCGAAAACGAAAGCAATGTTATCGTTCTGAAGAAGGAAGTATTTTTATGCCTTGGATTTTCAAAAAATTCCAAGACCGAAATCCGTCTCGGACATCAAGGAATATTTTCTGTACGGTGTCAGTCTATCAGTCTGCCGTTCGACATTTTTACATTTTTCAACGACTTATCTTAAAAACTAATCGGCAAATTTTAATGACATTTGGAGAGTATGTCATAATGTTTTATAATTGTTCCAGGAAAAATCCAGCTTCCTAAATAACGAATCCCTCTGGAAATAGAAACAGGCCTATGTTTAATTTTCACGAGGTTTACATCATTTTGAAGGATTTATAATATTATAAATTAAATAATAAAATATTTTGGGATTTATATTCAAAATTATTAAGTAAATATACGAAAAAGATAAGTCCCATTTTTCTTTCCGATATAAACGTTGGCCTTAACATTAGGTCTAATAAAAAATAATAAGAAACTTATTTAACTTGAGATATTAAATAAATAATTATACTGGCTTATTATTTTCGCTCCACTAAATATTCTAATTACTTAAAAACTTTTTATTTAGCATTTTTTTCTTGTTATTCTTTCTGTCAGTTTTTTAAAAAATCTTTTTCTAATCCCAAGCTACATTAATTTGACTTTGGAAAATAAAAAATAAGATGGACTAGGAAATAATAATTGAAGTCATCTTTGTATTTACTTTAAAATAAAATATTCCTTTCAAGGCATTTTCGTTGCATTTTAATTTTCTTCTCTACTTATTTTCTTTTTTTATCCCCATAATTCTTCTTATTTATTATTTTTACTTATATTTTTTTTAAACAAGACTTATTTGTGAAAAAAAGTATATAAATAGAAAATAGTAATATTTTATAAAATGAAAAGTTCCTCTACTCCGAAAAATGTCGTTAATAAGCTATGTTTTTAAATACATTATTTTTTTGTATATTATTATTAGTTATTGCAGGTGGACAAGGAACATAACTATCCTTCAAATTTATCTTATGTATTTATTAATAATTATAGCATACATGTGTATAAAGTGAAGTCTCTTTTAATGGCGAATAAACCATTTTTTTGTTATTTAAATCATATGAATTCACACTATACTAAATAGTTTATGCATATATTGTTTTCTGAGTAAGAAATATCGTAGGACCAAGAAAAATGTTTTTTAATTTTTTCCAAGTAGGTACGATGGAAGTTAAATCACATTATAACTGTAAAGATATATAGTGGCGATTAAACATAAAGAAAAATTTTTGTATTAACTTAATTATATAATGAGGCTTTTAAGAATTTGTCTTAATTTGAAATGAATAAGCGTAGAAGTTAATACCTGAGGTTCAAATTTGATTCCCTAGTGGTTAGAACCCGGATTTGTGCAAAAGTAGATAAGGCTTCTATGGCCAGTCTTATCATTTTAGATTTTCTAGAGCATCTTGGCAAACCGCAACACACTTGCTAATTAATCTCATCATGAGCAACACTCTTGAAATAATCCCTGCTATGGGTTCGAACTGTCAGGCTTCATAAAATATCTGAATAGTTCTAATTTGTACGATGCACTTTTCTATTAACAGAATTAATTTTTTCTTTATTCTTACAATAAATGATGATAAGATAACGAATGAAATTGTAATTATTAAAAATAAAAATAATGTTACCGCCTTAGCGGTAATCTTGGTTTTATATATAATTTGTATTTATTTTTGTATTTAGTTATATTATTTATTTGG
This sequence comes from Gerris buenoi, assembly GCA_001010745.2. NCBI lineage: Eukaryota > Metazoa > Arthropoda > Insecta > Hemiptera > Gerridae > Gerris > Gerris buenoi. The sequence goes on from KZ652104.1 coordinate 126,381, forward strand.
TATTTTATTTTATGACATGTGTATAAATCAATGTCATATATATATATTTATTTTAGTGTAAAATTAGACATTCGACATTCAGATTTCAGATATCACTAATTTTCTGTAACGTAGAGAAAATAAACTCTTCAGTTACGGAACCAAGGTCTTGGATTTATTTCTTAAAGTACAGACATTTAAGGACGCTGTTACAGCAGCGACAAATAATAAGTAGTGTGAATTTAAAAATTCATTCAATTTTATCAAAATTCCATTCTCTTAATAAAGTAAAATGTTCCTCTCCAGTTTTGATAAAGTGTTTCTAGGTTACATTACATTTGCATAAATAAATTCATTTCACTCAATAACTAGACATTTATAAGGCCGTTAATTTATTATTTATACCTAAAATAATTATTTTTATAGTTACAGCAGACAAAAAATTCTATTAAATCTTTTTAAAAAGGAAGCACGATATTTACTATCTATTTAATACGAAACTTTAAGCAATTTTATATTACTAAGTTTAGAAAAAGGTGTGAAATTTATTAAAATTAAATTGAAGTAAAAAATGGAGTAAAATAAAGTCTGTATGTTTTGAATTGTAAATTGTAATGTAATAAATACGAAGAAATAACTAGTGTTAAAAACTGCAAACAATGTCACTACTGTTCTATTTGAATCAATGCAGGTATTATTTCAAGGTTAAGACTAAAAACTGCATCCTAGTACAGATGGAAAAATCGATGTCTGGAGTGTTAAGTTTGGGAGTTAGCTAGGTGTGCTGCAGGGTGGACCCCACGGTCCCTTTCTATTTTCACTCTTCTCCTTATCTTGTATCTCTTTATACCTCGTTATGATGCGCCCTGTTCTTTATGATTGATGTATCTTTAATGGGACTCAGATAGATAGCTCATTGTCTGGCATCGAGACTTTAATATTACCTTAGATCTGTACATTACAATCGAATATGTAAACCTCTTCATAAAGTCTTGGTGTTTTTTTTTTTCGTCGAAGTAATGGACAATGAACATTCGTATCTTTTAATCATGTAAGAAGTGATGAAGTTAAAGAGGTTTTCTCATTAATTGAATATTCTATTCTGATCTCAAAGTCCATCCATTTAGATTTCAATCAGTGACCTACTCGTTAAGACAATGTGACATTATATTTAGTGAGACTTTAAATAGTTTAAACGCTTGTTTCTATATTTTACGCAGTATCTTATATTAAGAAATTGTATGATGCTTATACCTATTTAGAACCTTGCAAGTAATGGTTTTATTTTTAAATATTATCAAGATATAAATAACAATAGTATATTAATAAACGAACCTAACCAAACCTTTATAACACGGCCATTGAAATTAACAGTCATTGTCGTAAAATGAAATTAAAAGTCATTGTCGTAGTTTAAATTTATTTTTTGTCTTGCAAGTCGTATTTTCAATATAGGTTGTATAAAAAAGCCCAACAAGGCTATTGGTAAATTTATCAAAATTCACTCATCAAATCACCACTTACCTGTGAAAATAGATGCAGGTTAGATAATATTTAATAAAGTTCAGACCGCTATAATTCTTCTTCTGACAATTAACTGGTAAAGTTCCTCTGTGGTACTTATTGTTATATTATTCATATTAGATTCATTTGATATAGTGCAATTCGCAGGACTTAAAAATAGTTTAGACATTATGAGTGTCTTAATTTAACTTTATTTCTAATTGAAAATAGATATGCAATAGGCTTTAATTATATGACATTTTAAAAAAATAAGGCAAATCATATCTCTCATTTCTGATAAAATTATGTATAAATGATAGAAGTAAAATTTTAATTAATTTGATTAACACGATTCCTTCAGCTTACTTGAGCATATTCTATAGATTGTTGATACATAGTTAGGGATAACTTTTATTATGGTTTTCAGCAATCTGGAGAATATGAAATTCAAGATTTCTAGTTAATTAAAATATAACTGTTTAAACAGAACCCTATACACAGTGCCAGTATTAAATAAACAAGTATATCGAAGGGGATAGAATAATAATGGTATTTGCTAAACTAAGTCAATACATCGAGTATGAACAATGTGTTATTATTCATCCATCGTATTTGTGTGTAAAGTATTAGTCAATTTAAGATAATACAACTGTATATATCCAAATTTAATTATAATTTCCGATTTTTTTATTTATTATAATTAAATAGATTCTGGAGAACATTCGTATCAATCTATTCAATTTACTGTTAACGGATTTTAAAATAGAAATTATTGAAACGTTTAACGTTTATACTATATAAGAAAACTTTCAGCTTAGGATTAAGATAGAATAGGTATATTATATTGCTAGGAAGGACAAGGATAGGTAGGACTGCACAGTTCTATTTTAAAATTACAGCTGATACAGCTAAAGTTAGAGAAAATTAGTTTTATTTACTCATCTGATGTACTTATTAGTAGACTATTAGTCACTGGGATTCTTTGTTGGGTTCTTTGTCGCACATTCTTTGTTTGGATTTATTGTCGCTGAGTTGAGTCCAGTCTTCTATCCCGGTTGAATCTGTGTCTGAGAATCTTAAATCCGACATGTCGCAGGGCTGAATATTTGAGTCTTGGGATTTTCTGACTCTGTGTGCTAGGCTTTTGACTTAAATAGATGATCTCCTGCAGGACTATTTAAATGGCCAGTATGATGTCCTGCAGGACTATTTAAATGACCAGTATGATCATGATCTCTTACAGGGCTGTTTAAATGGCCAGCAATCAGCTGAATGTCACGGTAAAAATGCTTAGTGCGTAGGCTTCAGCGAGTTGAATCGTAATCATTAACTTTTTCCGATTAAATGCACGTCACGACGGGGTTGAATTCCGACGATTTCTTTTGCTTCTACAACTGGAAGGGTTATGGATATAAGAGGTACACAAGGCATATCTTGGGTTTGCTTCAAGTCAGGAACATGGTGCGCCACACCCCTGAAGATGCTTTCAGTAGTGGAAGCGAAAAGTCGGACTTCAACCCCTTCGTGACACGGATTTCAACGGAAAACCAATTTTTTTTATTAAGATAATAATAGTTATTGCCACAATTGAAATTTAATAATAACTGTAATAAATCTAATACAATAAGGAAATACGTCGCAGAGGTCAAATAATACTCAATGTAGGGAAAAGTACCTAAAAAACTAATGGTATCACTAGATAGTCTCAACAAACTTTAAACCATCAAATACCTTTTTCCTCTCCAGCCTTTAATTTAAGTAAAATTAAGGCTGAAGTATTTCTGTTGTTTAAAAGGAGATACAATTATTTCCATCATCTTTCAAACAAACAACACGAATCAAGATGATATTTAACTCTTATAGAAAAATATAGCCTCTAGGCGGTTATACCTTTAGGGCCACGCTTCTCCGCCAGTGACATTTGGGATTGCCTAGTTAGCATGACCTTCTGGAAGTCATAACAACAAGCTCTTATTGGCAGGCTCCCCATCCCCATCCCATTTTCGATTNAACGTATTGTTTATTCATATAATTTAGTATTTTTACGGAGCTTGCATTGACCTATGTCATTCCTGGTACGTGTTCTTTCCTGTTGTCTTGGTATTAAAGGAGAGTTATGTTTTATAATAAACATCCTTAATATTATTTTAGGTTAAAGTGTTTTCTAAAGCTTAAGTATCTGCAATTTTGTTAGTATTTTTATAATTATTTTGTCTTTCCTTACCTTGACAAACTGTTACTTCCTTCCTATATGTTTAAATTTGTGCTTTTCTCTCTAAGCTTGTTACTTCTGGAGGAAAAAGCTTTGTTGAATATAAAATGAAATATAACAGGTGTAAGGTATACATACATATTGTAGGCCGTAGCGTGCTGGAAGACCTATCTGCATGATAACGCTTCCCAACCAGGATTTCTCTGTGCTTTTTCTTTGAACAGACACTATGAGTCCAAAAATTTGTTTGCTTCGGATTCGGAAGCAGATACTTTTCGGCCTCCTTCTTCATTTCCTTTTCTAAACTCTTGCGGAAGGTAGTTTGAATAGAAATTTAACTGCATGTTCATTTTTTAAACAGTTATTTTCAATTTTTTTTTTTTTTTACTTTGCCCTAATTTGTATCTTTTACTCAAGATTTATAAAATTTTCATCATTCGTTATGAAAAACTATTGCGTCGATTTTTGATTAAATATTTTTTTAAATTTTAGTCTATTGAAATAAAATTTAATTTCAGCTTACCGAAGGTAGCGAAAACGAAAGCAATGTTATCGTTCTGAAGAAGGAAGTATTTTTATGCCTTGGATTTTCAAAAAATTCCAAGACCGAAATCCGTCTCGGACATCAAGGAATATTTTCTGTACGGTGTCAGTCTATCAGTCTGCCGTTCGACATTTTTACATTTTTCAACAACTTATCTTAAAAACTAATCGGCAAATTTTAATGACATTTGGAGAGTATGTCATAATGTTTTATAATTGTTCCAGGAAAAATCCAGCTTCCTAAATAACGAATCCCTCTGGAAATAGAAACAGGCCTATGTTTAATTTTCACGAGGTTTACATCATTTTGAAGGATTTATAATATTATAAATTAAATAATAAAATATTTTGGGATTTATATTCAAAATTATTAAGTAAATATACGAAAAAGATAAGTCCCATTTTTCTTTCCGATATAAACGTTGGCCTTAACATTAGGTCTAATAAAAAATAATAAGAAACTTATTTAACTTGAGATATTAAATAAATAATTATACTGGCTTATTATTTTCGCTCCACTAAATATTCTAATTACTTAAAAACTTTTTATTTAGCATTTTTTTCTTGTTATTCTTTCTGTCAGTTTTTTAAAAAATCTTTTTCTAATCCCAAGCTACATTAATTTGACTTTGGAAAATAAAAAATAAGATGGACTAGGAAATAATAATTGAAGTCATCTTTGTATTTACTTTAAAATAAAATATTCCTTTCAAGGCATTTTCGTTGCATTTTAATTTTCTTCTCTACTTATTTTCATTTTTTATCCCCATAATTCTTCTTATTTATTATTTTTACTTATATTTTTTTTAAACAAGACTTATTTGTGAAAAAAAGTATATAAATAGAAAATAGTAATATTTTATAAAATGAAAAGTTCCTCTACTCCGAAAAATGTCGTTAATAAGCTATGTTTTTAAATACATTATTTTTTTGTATATTATTATTAGTTATTGCAGGTGGACAAGGAACATAACTATCCTTCAAATTTATCTTATGTATTTATTAATAATTATAGCATACATGTGTATAAAGTGAAGTCTCTTTTAATGGCGAATAAACCATTTTTTTGTTATTTAAATCATATGAATTCACACTATAATAAATAGTTTATGCATATATTGTTTTCTGAGTAAGAAATATCGTAGGACCAAGAAAAATGTTTTTTAATTTCTTCCAAGTAGGTACGATGAAAGTTAAATCACATTATAACTGTAAAGATATATAGTGGCGATTAAACATAAAGAAACATTTTTGTATTAACTTAATTATATAATGAGGCTTTTAAGAATTTGTCTTAATTTGAAATGAATAAGCGTAGAAGTTAATACCTGAGGTTCAAATTTGATTCCCTAGTGGTTAGAACCCGGATTTGTGCAAAAGTAGATAAGGCTTCTGTGGCCAGTCTAATCATTTTAGATTTTCTAGAGCATCTTGGCAAACCGCAACACACTTGCTAATTAATCTCATCATGAGCAACACTCTTGAAATAATCCCTGCTATGGGTTCGAACTGTCAGGCTTCATAAAATATCTGAATAGTTCTAATTTGTACGATGCACTTTTCTATTAACAGAATTAATTTTTTCTTTATTCTTACAATAAATGATGATAAGATAACGAATGAAATTGTAATTATTAAAAATAAAAATAATGTTACCGCCTTAGCGGTAATCTTGGTTTTATATATAATTTGTATTTATTTTTGTATTTAGTTATATTATTTATTTGGTATTTTATTTTATGACATGTGTATAAATCAATGTCATATATATATATTTATTTTAGTAGTGTAAAATTAGACATTCGACATTCAGATTTCAGATATCACTAATTTTCTGTAACGTAGAGAAAATAAACTCTTCAGTTACGGAACCAAGGTCTTGGATTTATTTCTTAAAGTACAGACATTTAAGGACGCTGTTACAGCAGCGACAGTTACAGAAAATTACTAGAAAACCAAGGAATATTAGAAAAAAACCAAGGAAAATGTCTGTAAACCAGGAAGAAGCTAATGCATGTAGAAGGTTACAACAGAGATCGGAGTCATCAAACAGAAAGTACACTGCAAGGCAATTATTAGCTCAATTGGAAGTCATGGAAATACTCAAGCAGCTGCAATCAGAAAAGGCAGAAGTAGAAGCCAAACTAAGAGAAATAGAAGTTAAGAAAAAGACATTGGAAGCCAAGCAAAGAAAAATAGGTGCTGAAGCAAAAAAAGGGAGATTGGGGCAGGAGGCTACCAAAAAACTTCTAGAATTAGAAGATCGAGATCTTCTTAGAGCTCCACAAGAACGTTACCGACCAATGGCATCAGAATTATCAGAAGCACAGCCCAAGTCAACTAACACTCAAGTAACTCCAACAAAAGCACAAC
>KZ652104.1:139513-152655 GCA_001010745.2 Gerris buenoi
TCAAAATGAATGGGATAATTAAATTTAAAAAAGTAATACAATAAATAAAAATTCAATTAATTATCCAATCTTGCTGAATCTTGGCATTTCGACTCTCTACCGGTACAAAATCATTGTAACAAATATAATAATTAATTAAATGTTACTAATTAATTAATTTTAAATTATTTATTTAAAATTGAAATGAATGAATACCAATATTTCCCTTCAGAACTAAAATGCAAAAATATAAAGGATTTATAATAAAAACTTGGTTTTATTATTTTATTTTTTGGTTTGGTATTATTATTTAACGAATTTTCATATGGCTCAACAACAATAAATTTTTTAGTTCTAATTTAACTGAAATTAAATTTTTATTTTTCTCTCTTTGTTCAACCGTTTTAACATTATCAGTAGAAAAGTAAGTAAATTAGCCCCAATATCATCAGTTTTTAAATAATACCTCAACAAAAAAAAAGTAAAAAAAAGTGTTTTAAAATTAATACTACATTTCGAGATAGAAAACCTTTGATTTTTCAGTGAGAAACCGATTTTCCAAAGGGCTTTTAACCGTGTTAGAATAATAAAGGTATAATGGAGAAATTTCTTTGTCTTCAGACCTTGGTTAAAAAGGGTCGGGTGTAAGTTAATATGGCTTGATTAAATTCTGTTTATAAGTGTTTTGAAGGGCCTCTATGTGTAATCTAGTATAGTGCGATATTATAGTATCTACTTCATAGCTAAACCGTAACTTTAATTATGGGATCCTATACCTGTATCATTTCTTCCTAAAATTATCCCCACTAAAAGCACTAACTTTTAATTTCATTTCACAAGTAAAACCTAATATTGAGTTCACATTTTCTTTTGAAAATGATATTGAATTACTTTTTCCTTTGAAATTTATATTGTTAATTTTCTAATTTTCACTAAAAGATATAATATAATCTACGCATGTCAGTTCTTTGAGTCTATATTCGCTTAATCAAGTCTAACTTCTATTTTTTTTCTTCAAATATTATACTCTTATATTAAATTTTGATAGTTTTCTTTATTGCAACTACTATAATTTTATTTGTCTGAAATATAAAGTAAAATTGTTTCATTTCAATAACACTTGAATAACACACAGAGGTTGTTTGATCTAAACATAAATAATAATTTATCCACAGTATAAATACAATTATTATACACTCAGATGATCGTTCAGTATTTTTCGACTATTATAAATGACAATAAATATACATAGACTAGAGACTAGAGTAAAATAATTGCACGATAAAAAGACCAGTCATGCACCATGACTTAATGAGCGAATTTTCAAAGAAATTTGTGTATTATTGGCTTATGATAACATAGAAAAATGTTGGATTAGAATTTGAATGGGTGAAAAAAAAGAAAAAAAAAAAAATGTACACACACAGGTACGGGGTACAAAAGTCAAAATAGTACTAACCCTTCAAGATGCAAATTGTTGGAAAGCTCTTTAAGAGTACAGAAATTGTTGTTTTGTACCTACACTTTTATGATATATTTTCTTTTAAAAGGGAGGTAAAATGGAAAAAAAAACTATTGTATGCTATTTTTTACTCTAAATATTGTCAAAATGTGACCCCTAAATGAACTCCAAAAATTCAGGCCGACGAACTCATCCTTTCTTTTGATATTATAGACATTTTAAAATTTGTTTGAAACTTTTAAGTGGATATTCTTCTAAGGGAAGATATCGTCTGGAGTGACACATATATACATACTTACACATACATATATAAATACATATATACATACATACATAAAAAAAGTGTTAAAATTTAGAAATCGATTCAGAATGTCCTGAAAGGGATTACCATGAAAACATTTTTCAAAAATTCGCATTACAAAAATTTTGAAGCCATTGCAATAGCTTAATATTCTTCGAAAATTCGCTAAAAGAACTTTTTATATACATAGTATCTTTTTAAATTTTCTGTCATGAATCAAACCTTTTTTTGAAACCTGTCAAAATGAAGATTGTAAATATGGGACATGCCAAAACGAATAAATTAGCTTGCGGATTTTTTCTTAACTAACTTTCCATACAGCAAAATTTGCTGAAAACGAATTAAATTATGCTAAAAGATGGATAAAAGTATTTAAATAATGCATTGTTATCGTTTTCTGAGCTATTCTAAAAGTTTCTAATGTCTAGCTACTCGGGAAATTAGTTAAAAATCGATTGCAAGATTTGTACTGGACAAACAAACAAGAAAGCAAGCTAATAAAATCATAGTAAAATAGGTGTTAATAGATAGGTATAAATAAACTGTCTCTCCACGTAAAATAACTTGTTTAATATCAAAGCAGCTTTCAGCTTTTAAAAAGCCGATAGGATGGGCTGAGTCTTACATCTCCAACATCACCCCTTTTATTTTATTTTATAATGTAACTCTAGTTCTTCTACGATTGTACGTGGTTCTACAATTTAACGTGGAGAGGCTGTTTCTTAATAACCATTAAGATGACCTTCCTCGACGCTTTAATTTCTGAGGTGTTAACATAATGTGTGGTAAGGGTAAAGGTATTAGTAAGGGCGAGCCTGTAGGGTCAGGAATGCTGATTAAAGGACCAGGAAGGTAAGAATACCTGTGTGAAGGGTTTAATATGGAACATTCATGTGATAAACTAAAACTAACACCTTAAACTAGAAACTTAATAAATTTAAGATATAAGGTAATTTAAGATATTTAGATATAAGGTTGATTTATTATATTTTTATAGAATTTACTCTAGTAGCCTAGTCAATTAGACACAATGAAGCCAATCGAGAGAATTAAATCCCATATTTTGAAAATTGGCACCGTTGTTCCTTGGTACGATATATCCTTGCTGAAGGGGGTGAGCTATAGGAAGAGGAGTAGGGGGGGGGGCTTTAAAAGTGATTTTTTGTTGTTTTTCACTCATATCTATGAAACTATCCATCACGTGTAACGAACAATTGTATGTATAAAAATTGAAGCTTTCAAACAATTATACAAAAATTTTGCAATTTTTTTTTACGTTGGACCAATAGTCTCTGAGTTTATGGTATCGGGCACAGGGTGCCTCAGAACTTATGAAAGGAATGATTGGTGCGAATTTAAGCTCAATCGTCATAGTCCCGAAATTATTTAGCGTTAAAGTTTCAAAGTTCAAAAGTCGAAATTTTTTTAAAAGGTGGCAGTCATCAAACGAATTTCAGTGGAAATTTTGTCTTAAAAGCCTGGAATACACTGTACCTCTTATAATGATGGAAATGCAGAATAAAGCGCAATCGGAAAGTTTCTTGATTTTTTGCTGAGCCAGCAAAATTGGCTAATGACGTCACAAATTTATGATTTTTCGGGCATTACTACTACATGTAATGCCCACCATTGAAAAACTTTGCTAAGCCAGAGAACAGCATGTGGATTAGCGTGCGTCGTCACGGCAAACAAGAAATTATGAAGGTAGGAAGAGACTCTTTGGAAGTTAATTATATAATAGTTTTACCAATGTGAAATGTGAAGCAAACACTGACTAGCTTAAAATGAGATCAACACTAATAACTCCCGAACGAAGTAAAATTCAACGTATTATTAATGACTGAGGTTGTGTATTAAGCAAAAAACATGTTGCAGTGAGCAAAATGTGCATTCAAAATTAAGGGATATGTCTCTCGATTTGTCTAATTTGACTGTGCTATTGGAACGACGTAGAAGTTTAAATAATTATTTTATAGTCGGATTGCAATTACACATGATGTTATTGATAATTATCAGCTTAATAAAGAACAATGCACATTCATACTTAAATGAACAAAGAGTTTACAAGTGAATTTACTAAGTGTTCAACTATTGCAAACATTTTGAAGAAGTTGTTAGATAGAATTGAGTTGTTTAAATATTTCGTCTCTTTGTACCCTTAAATTCTGGAATCTCTAATAGATCCAGTTTCTTACCTTTTCCAAAACTAAATGGTCATGCAACATTATGTGCAATCAAAATAATTATGTAAATTTAGCTTACAATTTTGTTTAATTTGTTAAAATCCGAGTTTAATGTGTTGGTTTTAGTTTATCTCATAATATTTTTTCCTTATTGATAGACAATTATAAACATTGTCAATGACAATTATAACTTTTAGATAAAAAAACTAGACGTATTATTTTAATTTAAGTGTGAATTAATTATCATTATGTATGATTACTAAAAAATAGCGGTCAATACAACCAATTTTCTAGAAAACTTAATAATATGAATAACAATTACCTAGGAGCTTTAATATATGTAAAGGTTCTCTTCTCTCTGACGCTCTGACCATTTGCTGTTTAAATGCATTTTTGACTTTTGAAGTAAATGTGACGTTTTCCTAGTTTTTACTAATTTTTTATTAGCTTGCTTTCTTGTTTGTTTGTTTGGCCAGTACAAATCTTGCAATCGATTTTTAACTAACTTCCCGAGAAGCTAGACATTTGAAACTTTTAGAGTAGCTCAGAACACGATGACAATGTATTATTTTAATACTTTTAGCCACCTTTCAGCAAAATTTATTTCGTTTTAAGCAAATTGTGCTGAATGGAAAGTTATTATCTTAATTTTAAGTGACTCTTCTGCCCTATTTTTTTTTTTATTGAACATTTAAGTCAGGTATAGATTTCTGTCCACCTGTGAGAAATAGGTTGCAGCATCAAAACCACATTTTAACATTAAATGGCTATCATCAACTTTGGATAGAAGAGAAACAAAGACGTTAATTATTTTTAAGAATTTGGAAGGAACTTTTTCTCTTCGTAATACAATTTTTTTGCCAAAGCAGTTTTTACTCTTTAGATCAGTTTCAAGTGTGGAAAAATTAGTTTCATTTATATAGTAAAGCTAATATTATAATTCAAGTCAGTTACTATCTCTATAGTCGTTCAACATCACTACAATTATGGTTAGCTATTTTGCTTTTTATGATAAACTTACATATTTGTGGCTATAGTGTTTTTTTACTATAATTATAGTTTCACATAACGAATATTGATGTCGTTTTTAAAAAGATGACAAAGTAATTATAATTGACGTATTTTAAGTTAAGTTAGAGATTTTTTTTCAGTAATTTTAAATTGGGAAAACTGTATAATTATGAGTGGTCAATAATAAATGGTATAGATATTTAGATGATTTGTTGTGAGGTAGAGGTATTATCTGATATTTGATTGCGTTGGAGTTCAAAGCAGTAAGTAGAACTGTTCTTGTCAGAAACTCCTGGGTAAATTTCAGATGAGATTCGCCAAGGTGAACTCTCTGAACCATTTCTCTTCATCCTAGTGCTATACATAATGGTATTTTGACTTAAAGCTATTTATCAACGTTAGTTTGGAGAACTTATATCTTAAATTAGTATTTGGTTGGTGTAAATTGTATTTTGTAGTTGAAATTCTAATAGCTAATTATTATCTACCCCCTATTATTATTTTTCTTTTTTTCTTTTTTTTACTAAAAGTATGTTATAGCGTCTGAGACTTATAAATCAAATATTTCGAGCCTATTGTATTAAATAAATTATGAATATGAGGTAGTTGCTTCTTACAACTCTTCTTTTAATTATGAAGTCAATAGAGATACAAACTAATTTCACTATGTATTACTTTTACAATAATAAAATATTGCAAAAAAGAACATGCAGAAACCTGCTTCAGCTGGAAACCTTTTAAGGGGAAAACCTCTCCTCACGAAGGTATTTTTTTCTATGTTAAACACCCTGTCTAAACTGGAAACCTGCTGAGATATTTTTTTGTATGGAAAACCGTGGTTTTCTAGCTTAGAAAGCTTTAACGTATGTGTGCATTTGTTTTTATTGTGACAAAAGGAATAAACCTTTATAAACACCTATTACACCCATTATTAAAACATATTATACCAATTATTATTATAGTAATAATTAATTAATATAATAATAATTATTAATAAATAAGTTAAATAAAAAGTTATGTTTTTCTTATTTCAGTAGAAAGTTTGTTTCTTAAAAACAACTCATTTAAATTTGATATTATTATACTGAAAGTATAATATTCTTGATAATTTTTGTTTGGAAAATATTTGGTAAAGTCACTTTATTTTTGCCAATCTTTTAAGGTTGAGAAACTCCCATTTAAAAGGTAAAAGAACAAACTTCTTACTGAAAAAAAAGATCATCTACTTTGCACACTCTAAGTTCTGCAACTTTCTCAAGTTAAAAGAGAAGGGGGAAGGTTCTTGTGAAAAAGCAATATAAGTTGGGTGCTTAACTTCTACTTGAGATGGTATATAAGAGTTATGGAGAAAGGGTTTCTTTACATCGAGGTGAATTCAAGGAGGGCCGACAAAAGTAAAGGCAAGCAACAAAACTTAGTATTTTCTTTAATATTTTGTCACGTCTGTTGGCAGAGGGAACCTTCACGATCGAGAGGATTAAATCGAGTTTGTCTTGTCTCTCTTAAGTCAGAAATGAGATTCGTTGATTCGAGATTTTTTTTTTTTTTAATCCCCTGAGATCATTCATATCTCTAAGATAAGTCACATGTGTTTACTTTTAAATTGTTGTATAAAAATTCAAGAAAGTAGTTGTAAGCTGTGTGGAAAATTAAATTTTTGATATATTAAGATGTTTAAATAGACGATTTTAATAATAATGAAAATATTGAGTGCATAAGTTGATCACTTACTTAGTTGGCATTACTTTCCTTTATGTATAGAACTTAGTTTATTTAAGTTGAATGGTTTGGACTTTACTATCTTTTAATGTAACAAGTGTAGGTTACACGTGTTACACTATAGTTTTCATTACTTATAGCTCATCTGAATTCACTGGGATTAGAACCGGAGATGTCGGTGTTTGGACGGTTACCACTTGGCCCTCACTGATTAATAAAGTTGGGAATACAGATCATAATCATCAATCAAACAGCGCAATCATCGCTAGATCCAGGGCACTAGCCTGAAGTCCTCCAAATGGCATTATTTTCTATGATCGTATGCTCAGCTCACTTCACTTATATTCTTTGCTCTTTCAATGGTTGTGTAGTCGTCCATTCTATTGGTTTTTCCATTGTTAAAGAATAAAGAACCTCTTTGTCTAACCTGTCCTTACTATTGTTTGATACTGATCTAATGAGCGTATTGTTTGCTCTTTATTATGTGGTCAAAATTCTTATGTCTCAAAGGTTTGCTTAGTACTGTAGTTATTTTTTCCGATTAGTAAGTGAGCGTGGTTGATAATGTCAATTAAATGCAGGTATTAGGAGTAATCTGTTATCTCAAGTTACCCAATCTCCTTATTTATAAGTCTCAACGTAATAATTATTATTTACTTTACTTTGTGCAGCGCTACAGCACGAGATGGGCTTTGGCTTCCCTTACAACATATACTATCTCCATTCCCCTCTCCTGCCAGCTCTGGTTCTCCAACCCCTCACTCTAAGTACTTTCAGGTCCTCCTCCACATCCTCAAAGTACCTAGTAAATTGTTTCCGAGTACAGTTGGTAGCGTTGAACCTTATTATAGTACTTTCAGTTAAATTGCTTTGAAAACCCGTGTTAAACTATTTCACAAAGATATCGTTAATCAATCTGTTAAGTTTCTTGTCTAGAGCATTGTTTAGGGTGGTGATCTTCAAGCATGCTTGCACTGTCCAGCGTGAGTCACGCTTGGTTTTACTTCTTCCCTTATTGAATTAACTATAAAATAACAATCCCACCTTTACCTATAGAGCCTTAAGTGGGTAATGCAGGAGGTGTGAAATAACAATTACCTAGGAGCTTTAATATATGTAAAGGTTCTCTTCTCTCTGACGCTCTGACCATTTGCTGTTTAAATGCATTTTTGACTTTTGAAGTAAATGTGACGTTTTCCTAGTTTTTACTAATTTTTTATTAGCTTGCTTTCTTGTTTGTTTGTTTGGCCAGTACAAATCTTGCAATCGATTTTTAACTAACTTCCCGAGAAGCTAGACATTTGTAACTTTTAGAGTAGCTCAGAACACGATGACAATGTATTATTTTAATACTTTTAGCCACCTTTCAGCAAAATTTATTTCGTTTTAAGCAAATTGTGCTGAATGGAAAGTTATTATCTTAATTTTAAGTGACTCTTCTGCCCTATTTTTTTTTTTATTGAACATTTAAGTCAGGTATAGATTTCTGTCCACCTGTGAGAAATAGGTTGCAGCATCAAAACCACATTTTAACATTAAATGGCTATCATCAACTTTGGATAGAAGAGAAACAAAGACGTTAATTATTTTTAAGAATTTGGAAGGAACTTTTTCTCTTCGTAATACAATTTTTTTGCCAAAGCAGTTTTTACTCTTTAGATCAGTTTCAAGTGTGGAAAAATTAGTTTCATTTATATAGTAAAGCTAATATTATAATTCAAGTCAGTTACTATCTCTATAGTCGTTCAACATCACTACAATTATGGTTAGCTATTTTGCTTTTTATGATAAACTTACATATTTGTGGCTATAGTGTTTTTTTACTATAATTATAGTTTCACATAACGAATATTGATGTCGTTTTTAAAAAGATGACAAAGTAATTATAATTGACGTATTTTAAGTTAAGTTAGAGATTTTTTTTCAGTAATTTTAAATTGGGAAAACTGTATAATTATGAGTGGTCAATAATAAATGGTATAGATATTTAGATGATTTGTTGTGAGGTAGAGGTATTATCTGATATTTGAATGCGTTGGAGTTCAAAGCAGTAAGTAGAACTGTTCTTGTCAGAAACTCCTGGGTAAATTTCAGATGAGATTCGCCAAGGTGAACTCTCTGAACCATTTCTCTTCATCCTAGTGCTCTACATAATGGTATTTTGACTTAAAGCTATTTATCAACGTTAGTTTGGAGAACTTATATCTTCAATTAGTATTTGGTTGGTGTAAATTGTATTTTGTAGTTGAAATTCTAATAGCTAATTATTATCTACCCCCTATTATTATTTTTCTTTTTTTTTTACTAAAAGTATGTTATAGCGTCTGAGACTTATAAATCAAATATTTCGAGCCTATTGTATTAAATAAATTATGAATATGAGGTAGTTGCTTCTTACAACTCTTCTTTTAATTATGAAGTCAATAGAGATACAAACTAATTTCACTATGTATTACTTTTACAATAATAAAATATTGCAAAAAAGAACATGCAGAAACCTGCTTCAGCTGGAAACCTTTTAAGGGGAAAACCTCTCCTCACGAAGGTATTTTTTTCTATGTTANGTTTTTTTTACTATAATTATAGTTTCACAGAACGAATATTGATGTCGTTTTTAAAAAGATGACAAAGTAATTATAATTGACGTATTTTAAGTTAAGTTAGAGATTTTTTTTCAGTAATTTTAAATTGGGAAAACTGTATAATTATGAGTGGTCAATAATAAATGGTATAGATATTTAGATGATTTGTTGTGAGGTAGAGGTATTATCTGATATTTGATTGCGTTGGAGTTCAAAGCAGTAAGTAGAACTGTTCTTGTCAGAAACTCCTGGGTAAATTTCAGATGAGATTCGCCAAGGTGAACTCTCTGAACCATTTCTCTTCATCCTAGTGCTATACATAATGGTATTTTGACTTAAAGCTATTTATCAACGTTAGTTTGGAGAACTTATATCTTAAATTAGTATTTGGTTGGTGTAAATTGTATTTTGTAGTTGAAATTCTAATAGCTAATTATTATCTACCCCCTATTATTATTTTTCTTTTTTTCTTTTTTTTACTAAAAGTATGTTATAGCGTCTGAGACTTATAAATCAAATATTTCGAGCCTATTGTATTAAATAAATTATGAATATGAGGTAGTTGCTTCTTACAACTCTTCTTTTAATTATGAAGTCAATAGAGATACAAACTAATTTCACTATGTATTACTTTTACAATAATAAAATATTGCAAAAAAGAACATGCAGAAACCTGCTTCAGCTGGAAACCTTTTAAGGGGAAAACCTCTCCTCACGAAGGTATTTTTTTCTATGTTAAACACCCTGTCTAAACTGGAAACCTGCTGAGATATTTTTTTGTATGGAAAACCGTGGTTTTCTAGCTTAGAAAGCTTTAACGTATGTGTGCATTTGTTTTTATTGTGACAAAAGGAATAAACCTTTATAAACACCTATTACACCCATTATTAAAATATATTATACCAATTATTATTATAGTAATAATTAATTAATATAATAATAATTATTAATAAATAAGTTAAATAAAAAGTTATGTTTTTCTTATTTCAGTAGAAAGTTTGTTTCTTAAAAACAACTCATTTAAATTTGATATTATTATACTGAAAGTATAATATTCTTGATAATTTTTGTTTGGAAAATATTTGGTAAAGTCACTTTATTTTTGCCAATCTTTTAAGGTTGAGAAACTCCCATAAAAGGTAAAAGAACAAACTTCTTACTGAAAAAAAAGATCATCTACTTTGCACACTCTAAGTTCTGCAACTTTCTCAAGTTAAAAGAGAAGGGGGAAGGTTCTTGTGAAAAAGCAATATAAGTTGGGTGCTTAACTTCTACTTGAGATGGTATATAAGAGTTATGGAGAAAGGGTTTCTTTACATCGAGGTGAATTCAAGGAGGGCCGACAAAAGTAAAGGCAAGCAACAAAACTTAGTATTTTCTTTAATATTTTGTCACGTCTGTTGGCAGAGGGAACCTTCACGATCGAGAGGATTAAATCGAGTTTGTCTTGTCTCTCTTAAGTCAGAAATGAGATTCGTTGATTCGAGATTTTTTTTTTTTTTTAATCCCCTGAGATCATTCATATCTCTAAGATAAGTCACATGTGTTTACTTTTAAATTGTTGTATAAAAATTCAAGAAAGTAGTTGTAAGCTGTGTGGAAAATTAAATTTTTGATATATTAAGATGTTTAAATAGACGATTTTAATAATAATGAAAATATTGAGTGCATAAGTTGATCACTTACTTAGTTGGCATTACTTTCCTTTATGTATAGAACTTAGTTTATTTAAGTTGAATGGTTTGGACTTTACTATCTTTTAATGTAACAAGTGTAGGTTACACGTGTTACACTATAGTTTTCATTACTTATAGCTCATCTGAATTCACTGGGATTAGAACCGGAGATGTCGGTGTTTGGACGGTTACCACTTGGCCCTCACTGATTAATAAAGTTGGGAATATAGATCATAATCATCAATCAAACAGCGCAATCATCGCTAGATCCAGGGCACTAGCCTGAAGTCCTCCAAATGGCATTATTTTCTATGATCGTATGCTCAGCTCACTTCACTTATATTCTTTGCTCTTTCAATGGTTGTGTAGTCGTCCATTCTATTGGTTTTTCCATTGTTAAAGAATAAAGAACCTCTTTGTCTAACCTGTCCTTACTATTGTTTGATACTGATCTAATGAGCGTATTGTTTGCTCTTTATTATGTGGTCAAAATTCTTATGTCTCAAAGGTTTGCTTAGTACTGTAGTTATTTTTTCCGATTAGTAAGTGAGCGTGGTTGATAATGTCAATTAAATGCAGGTATTAGGAGTAATCTGTTATCTCAAGTTACCCAATCTCCTTATTTATAAGTCTCAACGTAATAATTATTATTTACTTTACTTTGTGCAGCGCTACAGCACGAGATGGGCTTTGGCTTCCCTTACAACATATACTATCTCCATTCCCCTCTCCTGCCAGCTCTGGTTCTCCAACCCCTCACTCTAAGTACTTTCAGGTCCTCCTCCACATCCTCAAAGTACCTAGTAAATTGTTTCCGAGTACAGTTGGTAGCGTTGAACCTTATTATAGTACTTTCAGTTAAATTGCTTTGAAAACCCGTGTTAAACTATTTCACAAAGATATCGTTAATCAATCTGTTAAGTTTCTTGTCTAGAGCATTGTTTAGGGTGGTGATCTTCAAGCATGCTTGCACTGTCCAGCGTGAGCCACGCTTGGTTTTACTTCTTCCCTTATTGAATTAACTATAAAATAACAATCCCACCTTTACCTATAGAGCCTTAAGTGGGTGATGCAGGAGGTGAGAACATCTTATTCAACTATTCGTGAGGTGAAGAAACGATTCCAGTTATGTTCCAGTTATAAAACCAATATTATTAAAAGTATTTATTTTGAGGATTGGTCTAGCTTAGCGGTTAGCATGTACGCTTACTTAAAACTATGGTTTAAACACCGACTGGTAATATGTGTACATTTATCTAAAAAAAAGACATGTTTTGGAAAAAATGGCTATTAAAAGGTGATGGCTGCCGAACGAGTAAGAATCAAGGTATGGTCCATAGGATTTATTCTATTTAGGGTTGTCTATTAAATTTTCATTCGGTTACATTAAACATGAATGTATTTATTTCAGTATTAATTTTAATATTTTATTAATAAATTAAATTAAACATTTAATTAAAAANCATTAAAGCCCATTTTATTAATATTTTATTATCATCAGGTATAGAGCCTAAATTTAGTACTTCCAAAAATTGTACTTATAAATATATTAAAAATGTACAATTATTTCTCATTTTAGTTATGTAGTTAGATTTTGCACTTAAATTTAAGAACTAAGATCTAATATTTTTTCTTCGTCAATGTAGTTTAGAATTTAGTTTTCTTAGTCAATATAGATTAGAATTTAGTTTTCTAAGTCAATATAATGTAGAAAATATTTTTAATAATTTACCCTCTATAATTTGTGTAACTCTAATTTATAATTTAAATTATATTCAAAAGAAATAACCTTTTAATCACCAATCAACAAATTTAAATTTTATAACTTGGCTTAACTTTAATTGTAATTAATCTTTTACTTCCGACTTTCTCTTATGGAGAAGAATACTTTATTATAGAATTACAGTGCTAAACAGCTTTGAAAGATTAAACTGCGTACTTAAATTTGTGTTGTTATTAACCTAGTAAATTGTTTCCGAGTACAGTTGGTAGCGTTGAACCTTATTATAGTACTTTCAGTTAAATTGCTTTGAAAACCCGTGTTAAACTATTTCACAAAGATATCGTTAATCAATCTGTTAAGTTTCTTGTCTAGAGCATTGTTTAGGGTGGTGATCTTCAAGCATGCTTGCACTGTCCAGCGTGAGTCACGCTTGGTTTTACTTCTTCCCTTATTGAATTAACTATAAAATAACAATCCCACCTTTACCTGTAGAGCCTTAAGTGGGT
>KZ652104.1:191763-217572 GCA_001010745.2 Gerris buenoi
TAGATTAGACTAGCTACTTTTCTTGATTTATTCTAGTTACTTCTTTGCTTTTAAGCAATAGAAGATATCTTTAAAACTTTTATCTCCAGTTGGGAAAAAAAGTTATGATTTTGAATTAGTTTAGAGGGACTAAAGCAGGTCTTTTCATCCCTGAATTCAAAAAGTAGGGAGAAAAAGTAAAAGTAGGGCGAAAAAGTAAAGATCGCAACTTAATTATTTTATAAATAGTAGAAAATGAATGGTTAATACAATGAAGATGTTGAAATCAGGTTGGCGTCACTGCTTTTACGACCAAGTTTATGTTTATTTATAACCTGCATCTAAATAACCTTCTATTTGAGTTTAATTCCAATTCATATTTGTTTTTAATATTGAATCTATTATATCTGCTATTAAAAATGCTAATAATTATTGTTATTTATTAAAATAATAGATAAATACTGTGCAATGGACGAAAATGTGTATTTACTTCCTACTGGAGATAAAATGTTGTATGTACCTCTTGAGTAAAGTGCCATTATTCCCTTCACGATAATTATCTCCCTCGGCTTCGCCTCAGGAGCTAATTAGCGTTATTCCCTCGGCTGCGCCTCAGGAATTAAAAAGTCTAATTCCCTCTGCTTCGCCTCGGAATTTAGGGACCATGGTTCCTTCTGCTTCGCCTCAAGAACCAACTTTTTCGCTCAGGGAATAATGGCTTACTTTTCTCCCTAGGTGCATATAAATAACTATTTCTTCTTTACATCAACTGAGATGTTAAAAGGACTATAGTTTAGCTTCTGACTGTAGGTAAGGACAGCATTGTATCATTTTGATGAACCCAATTGTTCATGTCTCAGATTTTATTAAAAAAAAAAAAAAATTCTAGACAGGAATTGGTTTAAGACATCACAAAATATGTTTAGTCTTGTGCCTGCCTTTCGTCGTGTCCTCCTACCATTTTGCGAACCACCTTAGCTTGAAAACTGCTCGACTGAATTTAATGAAGTATGGATGCTAGTTAATAATTAGCTTATTGTTACTTCCATAATAATTTCAATTATATGCGCTCATTCATTTCCGCAATCATACAATCGTTTTTTTTAAAGACCTATATCTTTAAAAGTTTTCATCCCATTTCTTCAAAATCACCATTTCTTCAAACTCATCCCATTTTGAAGAAATGGGATGAGAGTTTCTCTAAAGTAGACCACACAAGCCCTATATTAATTTCAACCATCTGCGTAATTATCGAAACTGAACCAAATATTATATCACCATTCGTCCATAGGACATAAGGGTTGGCCGACTATTTTTTTATGAATTATGTGTAGGCTATNGGTTGATGCTGTTCTGGCATGTAACTAGAAAGCCAATTTACTTGATGAGAAAGTAAATATGTATGGTATAAGAAAATTTGAAATTTAAAGATGAAAAAATAACCACTTTGGAATAAACAAAGTGTAAAATTACTTGTTGAGAGCAGAATTGAAGGCTCAGCGGGATGCGTTTGCGCAAGTGTTATGATATAGAATGTATGAATACTAAGTTTGAACTTAATTTCGTGATTATAATGCAACTAACTCTATAAATATTTCATACAATGAAATTCATCATTTTAACTTAACTTTTTTTGAATTGTAGTTTTTATTAGTCATTTAGTTAATTCTTTCAGTTTTTATATATTTCTTAATCCTTGATTTGCATCCAGAGATATGTATATATTAAGTTCTATCATATTTCTATATTCATAATATTTTTGGATCTTGACTAAGAGTTTGCTGAATAAAGTATTTGTCATAACTCATTAAATTTGACGTCTTCAATATAACATTCTGTGCTTAACGATGTTAAACAACTTTTATCTCCAGTTGGGAAAAAAAGTTATGATTTTGAATTAGTTTAGAGGGACTAAAGCAGGTCTTTTCATCCCTGAATTCAAAAAGTAGGGAGAAAAAGTAAAAGTAGGGCGAAAAAGTAAAGATCGCAACTTAATTATTTTATAAATAGTAGAAAATGAATGGTTAATACAATGAAGATGTTGAAATCAGGTTGGCGTCACTGCTTTTACGTACAATTCTTGATGATAATAGTGGAAAGACTGAAACGATCGTCAAAGAAAACAATTCGACGATCGTTTCAGTTTTATCACTATTTTCATCAACAATTGTACATAGTATATGTATTATTTTATTACTTAATATAATTTCAATTAATTAATGTAAAATTATCTTTGAAAATAGTCGAATTACTGGAACGATCGTCAGCTTATTATTTTACATGCTTTTATTTAACTAGCAATGTATGTACGTATGTACGTTCGGGTCTAAAATCTATTACAACTGATTTTTAAAGCAGTTATCCTCAACCAATTGAATTGAAATTTTGCATACAGGTTTAGTTTGGATGACAATGCATGATTAGCAAACTGATGTCATTCAGAATCCAATATGGCGGGCAGCACATGATGGTGGACTAGATATTTTTTAAGCATACCCATGATATGGGTATCAAATGAAAGGGTTTGCTGAGAAGTAAACGATTTTAAAAGCTTGTTTTTAAATGTTTTTTGTAATCAACTTATTTATGTATATTTTAGTTAGACAAGTATTTTTAAACCAGTAAATTTGATTAAAGTTCTAATCTTGTATTGCTAGTTTGAACTTATAACTGTTAGTTTGTTTTAAATTAAGTCTGGTTGAGCCTACTTTTAAATTAATTTAATGATGTATTTTGTTCTGCACTTTTAATAAATGAATTGTCTAAAAGTAGTTTTATGTTCTTCGATAATTTATTATTAAGTTTCATTTCTTAGTTCTATGTGTGTCCAATGTTTTGACAATTTATATATAGTGTGGGAACTGGATATTTCTAGTAAATGTGCTCATCTTCTAGTGCGATGGCAGAGCTCTACGGTTCAAATGTATTAATTATATTATTTGTTAATCATTAGTATTCTTGTATGAAAATAAAATATTTAATTGTTTATTACAGTGGAATCACGAAGACATGTTTATGTTTGTTGAACATTGTATTGAGTAGACTGAAGAGTATCTAGATATAGATAGTGTAGAAGGATAATAGCTCCTTGTTTTTTTTAACTCACTAAGACTGTACTAATGCCTAGTATACACACCTATTTCAGAGTCCTTTGTGTCACAATAAGGCAACGTTAAAAGAATTACAATAGTTTTTCTTATCCTAATATATTAATGAATTTTGATTGACATCCTTAATTTAGGAAATAAAANTTGTTTTTTTTGTTTTTAATCCGGGTATACTTATCTAGTTCTAGAAAACGTATAATTAATTTAGTAACATAAATTTGTACCTGTAGTTGTTATTATGTATTTATTTTGATCCAAGTTCCTTCAAGTCTAATAAAATCTATTATAATGATAATAATTTTATATTATCATCTATTTTTTTTTTTTTTTGGTTTTTTGGGAAAGAAAGAGAAAAGTCGAAAGGCTATACCCTTAGGGTATTATTTTATAAACATGTATTTAGAAAAAAGTTGTTTGATCAAGGATTGGATGAAGAACAAAGCTGTTTTTATATGCTTATTAAATTGATTAACTTTAACTTTATCCAAGAAACTGGGAAAAGTATTAGGTCTTCTCTCCACTGTTGCTGTATATTTTGCAGAACCCAAGCCATTTGTAGTTGGACAGATCTCCTACTTAGTCATGTTTTATACTGATAGAATTATAAGAGAGAAGACGTTAAAACAAACAATAACGCAAAAAGGTTGTGTCTATTGTACTTCAATGAAAGTACATAAGCCTTATTACATAAGTTATAAATTGAATGAATATGATGTGAACGTACGAGTATAGAGTATATATATGTTACAGCCAAAGTAATAAATTGGTTACTATGAATAACGGCTAGATATTACATATAATGGCTAAAATGACTAGACAAAGTGATAAATTAATCACTTTGTCTAGTCATTATTCATAATAGCTGGGGCAATATAGTTAAAGTAATAATTCCTTTAAAAATTTAATTACTTTATCCAGATATTATGAAAAATGTTGAAGTTTAAGGTGGTTAAAGTGATATAAGAGTGGGGAGAGTGGGAGATGTCAGCTCTCTATCTGGACATAAATATGTAAATCGCTGACTGCTAACAACACTAAACTTCTGTTTGACTATTACAGATTTGTGACGTCAGATCTTTAACGTGTTTTGATTGATTTAGTTAATTTTGTGTATGTTGCCATTGTAGCAAACAATATAGTCGTTCGTTTTAGTGAAAAACTAAATACACTTATTGAGAATAAAGGACCAGTTGCTTACAAGAGTTCAGTTAAAATTATTAATATTGAAAGTGAACGAAGCCAAGAAAGAATAAGACTGCTAAGAAATTCCTGAAGATGAAAGAACTAAAAACTAAATATAAAACATAACTGCTAAACTAGTTACACTATATTTAAATCTCTGTGAATCTTGCCACACACATAAAAGGAATAGTTGAAAGACCTATTTTAGCTAACGAACTTAATTCGAGGTGTCAAACTGATTTAATTGACATGCAATCTCAGACGGATGGTGACTACAAATACAAATTAATTATGGTCAACCAAGACAACCTTACAAAATTCGTACAGCTGCGACCTTTATAAACCAAAAGTGCAGAAGAAGTAGCATATCACTAGGTTGAAAAATTTAAAATTTTATTACTTTTCCAAATTTCAACCGCGATTTTATACATAATCGCTTGGCAAAGTGATTAATGCAGGATTACATTATCACATTCTCTGACTTGGGTCAGATATTATGCATGATGACTAGTTAAAGTGATTAATTAAGCCGTTTTAATCACTTTGACCAAATTCAAAAGTTGTTATACATAGTGGCTGGCAATTATTCATAATATAACCACAATAATTAATTTGGCTGTAACATATTTATATACTTTATACTCTGTATTAATCTTCAGTAACAAGTAGGACCTGGTTCATTTT
The DNA here is from genome assembly GCA_001010745.2 of Gerris buenoi. Classification (NCBI taxonomy): domain Eukaryota; kingdom Metazoa; phylum Arthropoda; class Insecta; order Hemiptera; family Gerridae; genus Gerris; species Gerris buenoi. The sequence goes on from KZ652104.1 coordinate 196,716, forward strand.
GATTGCTAACATTCATTGATTTGAATATCAAATTAATATTCTGTTGCTGTTGCTTTATATTTCTTCAGTTAATAACTCATAAAGGTGCCATAAGCGTTAATAATATGGCTAGATAAAAATATTAATCTTAATTATTGAATAACAATATTGTTATAATTATAACCGACGTAACGGACGTCGGTGGTTTTATGTGAAGGAACTTAGAACATGTCAAGAAATCTATAGGAACAGATGTAGGAGTACATATATACACATGAATTTTGAACGATATTCGTTAAGATAATTTATGTTTTGTTGAATGTACAAAAATCGAGAATGGTTTATGTGCAATTTAATCCGAATAAGTTATAAGTACTCCCTCCGACACATTCGTGCAATTCTCTACTTGAAAACATATAATTTTGATTAACTCTTCCTGGTTTTCTGTAGCTTTATAAATTGTTGTTCTGTGTTCCATTGGATATTAATTTATTAAATGGTATTTTGAATATTCACCTGTCAGTTAGCGAGTGGGAATTCATATATACATATTTACTTCATGTTCATGTCTATATTTATTGCTTTAGTTAACATTTTCATTAGCATTTATGTTATGCATATCCAGCAAGTTTTTCATTTACAATTGAAAAATGCAACTTCTCGGTTATAAGTCATCTTAAAAATGTAGCCTCTATTTACAAGTTTACTTTTCGAAATAGTTTTTTTCAATATTAAACTACATTTCCATTTGTATCAACATTTTTGTGGGCAACTCTCAAACAACATATTTTTGATTTCACTGAATAAATATATGTATATGCATAAATATATATACATATAAACATATATACGTTATATCATTATATATACTAACTAACCTCGTCTTACAAATTTAGATGGTTCCCTCAACCAATGAACCAAAAACAACAAAAAGAAGTTATATTTTATTCTAACTTATTGAAATTTAACTCAAGTGCACTTGTAAATTATTAATGATTAGAATCAATACTATCAATTTATTTTGCAAAGACGAAAGTTTAAGACGTAAGTCAACATTTCAAGGTCCTCTATATATTTTAGGCAATATGTTTTTAAATTAAGAGAAAATGTTTTTTTTTACAATATTTACAGATTTTATTTGTAAAAAGTACATACATATTATGTAGTTAAATTAGAAAGAAATTAACAAAAAAAAATATGGTTGTAGATAAAGATTCGTGGAACGGACTAGCCACACCTGCACTCGGATAAAAAAAAAAAACATTAATTTAATAGTATTCCTTCCGGTTTCTCGTTGTTTTGTCCTGTCTTCTGTTTATTTTTTCTTAACTTTTTTACTGAATTCTGAGAAATAATCTAACGTTTAGGTTTGGAGTTTTGAGACAATAAAACAACAAAAAATAAATAAATCAACTTATCCTTCTCATCACCGTACTATTCTGCATAAAAAAGAAAGTTATAAAAATAAAATAACGTTAAATAACTAGACAATTTTAGAAAAACATTCATTATTTATAGCATGTTAAAGATTATTTGAAAATTAGGATATCAAAATAATCTAGTATATTTATCGGTATTATCATTCTACATTCCAGAGTAACTTTTAACTAGAAATGTTTTATTATTCTATGTCTGAAATGTATGACTTTTCAAGTTAGATCTTTAGTTTTTTTAATTTTAATTTTTAATTAAAAAATTATAAACATTTCCAAAGAACAAACTTTCGTACTTACATATAGGTGTCCTAAGACAAGAAAATCCAAGAGCAAATTTTAATTAGGTATTTTTGGGTTTCCAAAAAAAGTATAACTTTATAATTCCTGATCGTACATAAACATCGAAAAATTGTAATATACAGGGTGGGACAAAAGTATGAATAACTCATCAAAAATGCATTTTTTTGAAAAATGTTAAATACAAAAGTTTAAGGATTTTTCCTTAGCAATTCAGTGGTAACCTTGGATTTGACCTTAAAATTGCCCTTAAGGGTCATTTGAAGGTCAACTTTGTTATTTTAAATGGGAACCCCCATTTTTTATTGCAGATTTGAAAAGAGCAGGAAATTTTATGAAAAATATGACCTTGACCATGTCCTTGAGCATGCCCTTTAAGGTCATTCTAAGATCATAATTGTTTTTCCAATGGGAAACCCTATTTTTTTTATTGCTGAATAACCAATTTTTTCCCTTTAACAGTAGACTTGACCATAGCCTACACAACGCCCTTGACCATGACCTTCAAGGTCATTTCAACTCTCTCCCCTCCCCTTTTTTATTAATTTATTGGTTTTTAGTACTTTTTATTATTTTTTTTTTCTTGAATGTCGACCACATCCTTGATTATGACCAGAAATAAGACCATGAAGAAAAAAAAATTGTAAAAGTACTAAAAACCAATAAATTAATAAAAAAGGGGAGGGGAGAGAGTTGAAATGACCTTGAAGGTCATGGTCAAGGGCGTTGTGTAGGCTATGGTCAAGTCTACTGTTAAAGGGAAAAAATTGGTTATTTCGCAATCCGCAATACAAATTAGGGTTTCCCATTAGAAAAACAATTTTGACCTTAAAATGACTTTAAAGGGCATGCTCAAGGACATGGTCAAGTTCATATTTTTCATTAAATTTCCTGCTCTTTTTAAATCTGCAATAAAAAATGGGGGTTCCCATTTAAAATAACAAAGTTGACCTTCAAATGACCCTGAAGGGCAAGTTTAAGGTCAAATCCAAGGTTAACATTGAATAGCTAAGGAAAAATCCTGAAACTTTTGTATTTAACTTTCTTCAAAAAAATTTATTTCTGACGAGTTATTCAGGGGTTTCCATACTTTTGTGCCACCCTGTATGTGTATGTGTTTTTGTGTAACTGGGTGTTAGTAAAAAAAATTACCATGAATAAAATACCATAATCGTTGGCGGTATCGAAAAATAGTATTTTGAAAAGTGGTTCAGAATTGCAGAAAATGTCTCAAAATAAAATGTTATTTTATGTATATAAAATAAAGTACAAATAAAACAGACAATAGACTGCCAATTAGTGTGACACCTAGCTCCCTACATATCTACTTTATTGTTATATTAACATTAACTTTATATTACTTTATTGTTATCTTGTTTATTGTGTAAAAACTATTACCTAATACATCCTCGACCAATAAAATTTAAGAAAATATCATACATCACAATGGTTGTACCACCTAATTCTGTGCAAATTTCGATTACATATATCTATAAATTCTCTGCAAGCATTTTGAACGAGGTCAAGAGGAATGTTGTCTATGACTTTTTTGTTTATTATTAAAATGTAGTGCATGATCTATTTGATGTTGTTAGCATATTGTTTAGTTTCAGAAAAATTAAAAAAGGTAATAAATACATATTTTTATTCGTTTTAACAATTCTAAACCACTCAAAATAATATTTTTTGATACCATCAATAATATGGGTGTAGTTTATGTATATTTTTTAAAGTTTTCTAGAGGCTGAGCACTCTATACACAAAATCAAAAAAAATTAGGTAATTATTTGTAGGGGTGTATGAACAAGTAGGGGTTTTTTTTATAATATAGAACGACTTTTTCCGAAAACCCATAAAAAAAAAAAAAAAAAATTCTTTTGGATACTCTACCTTAGGACTGTACGTATAAACAATATTGTTCTAGTTGAAATTACTTGAGTCTGACAAGTTTTGTTTTTATAACTCTCTCAAAGATAGGTTGAACTTTATATCTACTGTCCTTCTCCTTTTCTTTCCAGTTTGTAGCCTCATTTATATTTTTTCCTCTTTTTGGTTGTATCAGTCAACTATTTGATCATTATCCTCGGTAGTAATTTCATTAATTATGAAAATCATTTATTTAGAATGCACTGTAAAGTTCGTCAGTCGAATTTTACACGATTAAAATATTTTTTACTACATTTGTTTAAAAACAAAAACGCGATTGGGCATTGCTTTTTGTCCGTGGTAGCATTTTATTTCAAACAATATTTTATCTCAATCTTTGCTTTCCAGTTTCAGCTCTAGAGAAAATTAATTAAAAGGCCTTTTCACAATTTCTATAACCTGCTTTTTCTTAAAGTTAATAGAAGATAAGGTGGGAAATATGAGGTTGAATACTGCATTTCTTCTCTGTATTGGAGGGAGGTCGAGGATATCGAATGTAATTCAATATACCGGCAGCTTCTAACAGGTCCCATAATTCCTTTTATTGGAGGTAATTGAAGTGATATATGTTTTATCTTGTAATTCGATAGATGTTCGAGTTTGAGACCCCGGGGCTTTGAAGCTGTCCCGAGATAAAACCATTTCTCACTTATATAAGTCTCTGTCAATTTTTTTTTTTTTCATACGCCGAAAAAGGGGGAAGTATAAAAAATAAACTTATAAGAGAAATGTAAAAGAATAATAAAATTATATTTATTTGTTTTTACTGACGGTGATGTTTCAAGTTAATCGACGGTTATATATGTTTTTATGAGAGACGTTAAAGATAAGTTTAAATGTGTTATAGGAATTAGTAATCGTGGTATGTTTGTTTAACGGGGGATGTCGGTTGTCTAATTCCTTCTCCCATGAGATGATACACGACTCTATATAAGTGATAACTCTCTAGACCAGCCCCTATAGTGGTCGAATTGAGGAAGGTCACTGAGGTCTTGTCACAGAACTACAAATTCTTTTTTCCCACTCAATTAGTCCCTATTAAGGGCGTTTTAGACGTAGGGATGGAACCCACAGGACATTCTGCCATTCTACATCCTAAAGAAGCAGTGGGAAAGGATGTAACAAGTCATACATTGCTGTATAAGAAGGAAACAAACAACTTGGGGCTTTTAACTGAAATACACGTTTCCTCGTATTGATTTAACCTTACATTGTGTACTCCAATCTTCCACAAGGTTAGATTCAATTAACGAGGTTGTAGAATACATTTCGAAATAGGTTATTTTAACGGTTCTCTTATCATTTTATTTTTAACTCAATTATGAACTTCTATATCTCTGCAAAATACCAATGGTTTTTCTTTTGCTAACTTAGATAACTTTTTCGCCATACCTACAAATTCTAGATATTGGGATGTTTGACCACATCAAAGCACCATATAGCTACCAATTTCGAATATAATAGTAAGAAACAGATGCTCCCACTAATATTATAATATATATTATTGTTTTTAGGGTCCAAAGGCAAAAGCCAAGGACCCTTATATTTCGCGCGTGTGTCTGTCTGTCCGTCCGTCTGTCGCATGCTCTCACGGCTAACACCTATCTCCGACGACTTTGAAATTTGGCATGTATATGTCTTGTACCTACCCACACATGTTAAAAATATAGCCACTTAAAAAAAAAATTTAGGGTAAAAAGACTTAAGGGTTAAATTTTTTTTCGACATCGTGAGGGGTATCATATTAAAGGGTACGTCGAGCTGATTACAAAAATATATAATTCTTTGGTTATAACTTTGATAGGGCGAGCGTAGGCACGTTTGAAGTGGGTGTGAAACGTGTCCCCCCCCCCCTCTATCTCGCTTATGTGAAGTGCAAAAAATCTGAAAAAATTCCTGAACATTCTTCGACCAAAAGTAAAGATACCACTTTTTGGAAATTTCGAAAAAAAAAATTATTTTATTTTTTATTGGCAAAATACGTTTTTTTATAATTATGGTCTTTTCAATGTATTTATATGTTTACAGTCCGGTTTAGTGGCAATAAAATACATCATCAGAAGTTTGTTTATGTGTTTTGAGAATATCAGACCCATAGGATGGTTCAAAGTAAGCTTTTTAGTATTTTAAAAAACACCATCAATAGGGAACTACTTAAACAATACAGTGTTGCCTACGGACCCTCGCTGTGTGCTGGCCAGCATACACTTGACCTGTTTATTAACTATATTGATTCTATTAGCTTGTTGAGTGTTGAGAGTTAGTTGTTGCAATATATGTACATCAATAAAATAATTCACTGTTTACAAAAGGTATAGTCACCTAACTAGGATACAGTAATAAAATTAGGGAGTTGTGGATTCCAATCAACTATTTCCCTAAATTTTAATTTACATTTTTACAAAACTAAAAAACCGAGATATTTTTGTTTAAATGAATATCTATTTTAATTGTCAATAGAATATCATCAAAAAGTTAAGCCATCCTTTGAAATATCATACTTGAAGTGGATTAAATTATAGAATATTGATTATTATTACAGTACATACAAGTTGAATACAAAAAAATAAACAAAAAATAATATATATGATTAACATTAAAATATAATTATTCATACTCCAACAAAAATCACGGGAAGAGGTACATGGCAGAATTGCCTCTACCAACAACACACATATTATTGGTATTAACTACGAATTTATAGAATAAGTGCTCCCTATAAGCAACTTTCTCACTTAATATTCCAATATTTGTCAACGATATTTCTTATAGCATTATACTACATATAATTATTATTTTAGATCGGAAGCTTGTAAAATATATCTTGTATATAGTATATATGTTGTTGTATAATATACTCTTGTATATAATACATCAAGAACATGATATTTGATAGCATAATTTATATAAAGCTAAAAGGGTAGTGTTACGTTTCTGAAGAAATTTCTCCATGCACTTGATTGAACAGGAACGTACATAATTTAGGTAATCGCTCATCTTACTCATCACTTATTCATATTTCTGTTTCTACTGTATGATTTATGCTAGTTGGGTATTTTGTAATTTCCAAACCTTGGTTTTCGCTTATGAAAATGTTAAATTTTATACTAATGAAATATTAAATCTTGATTTTCTAATGGTAATTCATGTCTACTATCTGACTAATCAAGATCAAACCTTTAACCCTTATGGTGGATTTACACACTTTAAGATTCCCTGAATCCAAGAGATTTAAAAAAAAAAAAAATAGTAATAATAATGATAAAGTTTAAAAATATTATACCCCGAATTGAAATCGAAAAATTAATTTTAACTCTAAATTTGGAGGCCCACCACTTAACTCTAAAATTATANATGATAAAGTTTAAAAATATTATACCCCGAATTGAAATAGAAAAATTAATTTTAACTCTAAATTTGGAGGCCCACCACTTAACTCTAAAATTATATATATATATTTTTTTTAAAAGAAAATGTTCCGACAATTTATATTAGCAACTTCCATATTAAAACTTCATTTAAATTCAATTGCAACTGTATACATATATTATAAGTGTTTTCCCGGGAATAATCTAGTTTCCGATAAAAAAAATAATTTAAATTTACTTGCAATGATGTAATAAATAAATTTTACAGTAAAAACCCGAAATTACTGACAAATGGAAATCACCGGACAAAGGAATTATATGGAATTGTACATAAAAAAATTTAGTACTAGTTGTTACGGACTAATTCTTTTTTATTTTAAATGTATCGTTAACATTTTATTTTATTTTAATTCACCTTTGAACAAAGTAGATAAAGAATAAGTTACTTTACAGACTATAAAATTTGTATGAGAGCGCTGATAGAAAATGCAGAGTTTTTCTTGGCATGAAGCTCTTGGCTTTTAACCATTAACCTTAAAACTAAAACTGGATTTATAGTTTTTATCGCTTGAACATTTTATATAGTTTTCCACATCTAAGAGAACCACCTTTTTAGTTCCTCTTTAAATAACCACTAAAGTGTTTTTAACTTTTTAATTAGGATTTATAAAAATAACTTTTATTTTCATGTGTGTAATAGGGCAAGATTACAGAAAGTAGAAATAATTACCTTACAGCTAGTCTATCAATTTAAAGATGGTAATTTCGGTAAATAGAATCGTTGTTCTTAGATATAATTCCGGTCATAAATTATATACAGAAATCAGTGTACATCCGGCATACACACACTCAAAAAATAAATAAATAATAAATAGTCAGGCACTTAGTGTGGCGCATATAGCTTTGTTATCTCGTACTTTACTTAAAGGCCCCATACATGATCAAACATTTTGCGCAAGCCCAATGTCTGGCATATTTAGGCCATACATGTCAAACATCATGTTTGCACAAACATCAAACAGCCCCTTACACATTCAAAATGTTTGCGCAAACGCATCAAACAGCCCCATACACGGTCAACATGTTTGCGTAAACATGTTGACCGTTTATGAGGGCATATATATATTGTCTATATTTTAGACCCATTATTTATTTATTTATTTATTTTTTTATTTAATATTTTTTTTACATTGTTACATTTGTTTATATGAATCACCCCCAATGAGATAATATTTAATATTTATGTATTTAATATTTGCTTCTAAGCTTGCAGAAGGTAACGGAAGCATTGTGATAGTTCTCAGGAACTAATAAGTGTATGGTTACAACCATACATAGTACCATGATATACTATTATTCAGTTTCAATAAGTTTTGATAACATGATGATTTGTTTGAAAGAAAAATTCGTGAAATCACACTTGCTTATAACCTGCATCTTATAACCTTCATTTTCTTAAAAATGTGTCCTCTTCATGAAAAAACATTGAATCATGTGCATATTTTTTTGTGTTTAATGCTGGTGGCGAAATATAGTTCTTTAAAATGAGAACCATGCTACCTCCTTTTATAACCCAAATTCCTCATACTATATTTTTAGTGCGCCACATTTTTTCTTGTCGTTTTTTCTCATGTCGATGTTTGAGTGGCGGAAATTTCTTCTTTTCCCCAGTCCAAAAACATAAATACAAAATTATGAATACCACTTTATAATAATAGTATTACTCTGTGCGCAAAAGGAAGAAATTTTTGAAAGAGGCAAATGGATGTAAAAATAAATGGTAAATTCCAGGTGGCACTCAAGGAAGGTTAAAACAAGGTTTAAGATGAATGGTTTAATTTTGCAAATGTATCGAGGGTATAGAGGGTGGGATTTCAGGGATGCTGCGGCTATTAAGAAGGATGGGATAAAGTTGGCAATGAGAATTCTCCAAACCATGTTTTACGAAGGAAAGGAAACTGAAGGTTCACTGATACATAATCCCCCAAAATATATCTTTCATTTTAACAGCCAGTACGGGGATTAGCAGAAATCCACCGTATTAATTTCCTGACAGTTTGAGAGAAGAATAAAGCAACTCAAGAATTTTCAGAGATATTTTGCAAATCTTGAAAAGTATTTGACAGAAATTAATATTTAATAATAACCGTTTAGAGATATTTTTTATACAGTTAAACGGAATAATGAATTATTAATTATAATTTATTTAATTAAATTAATTAAACGTATATTTTTAATTAATTGATACAATTTGAAATAGATAAAAGAGGAAAAACTAATTTTTAATAAGACATTTTCATTTAAATAAAATATAAAATTATTAATTGATTCCCTTCTTACTTGAATAATAATTGATACAAGATGAAATTATACCATTCAATTTTTTGATTGAAAATACCGAGAATAATTATAAGGCATTTTTGGAACTCTTTATAACCAATATCATGCATCCATAAACAATTTACTTCTTTTCTCAATGTAATATACTCGAAATTTATCAAATGGAATCTTCACATTATGGATAATCGGTAATCTAGCATTATGGTACACATTCATGGAATATTTTTAACTGCCCTCTACAGATAAATATTGTTCCAACGAATGCCTTTGAATTTGAGATTTTTGAATTTACAGATTGAGTTAATTTGTTAGAACGAAGTTCTACATCGCTAAAACTCGGGGAGTGAATAAAACAAATAAAATAAAAAATAAATCAAGCGGGAACTAAATCATAACCGTCACAAACTTGACCGTCACGAAATCGACCGAAGACGATAACTGAGTAAAATTTTACCGATTTTGTTGAAATTTGGTACACATGTTCGTTCAACCAATGCCCAAGACAAGTAAGACGTTAAACAACGTTATCCACACAAGCGTTCGCTCTTAAAGTTCCCGTAAACGTAAACTTTAAATGTAAAATTGGTATTGCATGAGGGGAAAAGATCTACCATCACTTATTCGAACCAACAGCGACACAACTATGAAGTGGTAATGATTGTTAAAACTATTAAAGCGGACCTAAACGTCTATAAATATAGAGAAAACAACGTTTTTACCAATATCTTACGTTTTAACGTAACGATTTTAATAAAACTTCGTATACATCGTCATCCTACCGTGCCACCCACGACAACACACTTTTTTTATTATAAATTTCTTTCTATTTTCTACAGGCCTTACTGTGTGCAAAAATGTAAAATGTAGACTATAAATGTACCCATATAAGTACGAATGTAAACATACTGGCACAATATACATAGTTTTTGAGTTATTGATGGCTAAAATCAGATTATACTGAATTTTAAAAACAATGTAAATAAAATCACCTGTAGATTAAATTAGGTATATTAGATTTAAATTTACTGTTACAATGAAATGGTAACAGAAGAAAATACCATGGTGGTGTATGAGGAGTTATTAGTCGCACCGATTATTTTTATTTGTAAACATGCAGGGTAAAAACATTTCAACCTAAGTTGAAGATTTTTCTGGGTTTTCTCCCTATTCTACCTTTCAATATTTCTATTATCACAATATCATAAAAATTTGGCTTGTTCTATTTGAAGTTATGCTGCACAGGTGAAGTGTCTCTGTTGGGCGAAACAGTTTTTAGACAGATGTGTCCGTTGCTGTGATGATGTTAAGTTTGTCATAATACATCATAGAATGTTCATCAATCCTCTAGCTCCAGCTCCCCTGGCTCCCATTCATCACTTGCTCCCCTCCCCATGCCTCGGGTAGATTATAGCTTTACTCTCCACCGACCTCGACACCATGGGAAATATACTAGAAAAATACATTATATCGCTTCACTGGACTGTTTTTATACCAACTAGAAATATATATTTTTAGACATAATAAACTCAATAATAAATCACAATTCCAATTCTTACTTTCCTCTATAAAATCAATAGGTTCTTACATCATTTTCGGCTCGTCATTTTATTTATTTTCTTTTTGAAGTGTAGAGAAAAAATTCTCTACTTAAACATTATTTTTATTAGATTTTTAATTGTGTAAATCGAAAATAGATTTTCCACGATCACAAATTCTAAGGTTCAAAATTTCAGTGAGCATCAAAATAAAGTGTGTTCGTTAATAAATAAATTGTATATTAAACAAATAAGTTATAGTTTCTTGTACTTCCCTATAATTATTTATTGGATTTCAATATTTTTAAAGACACATTACGTTATTATGGCTGATAAAAAAAGGTACATACTTGTTAATTTTTGGGTAACTAATCAAAATCTACAGATTTTTTTTTTTTTTTAAATAAAATCCTTAGTTATTTCTTATTGATTTCTTGGGTATGACCCTTAAAATATTTATGCTAAATTTCTCTTACATGGGTTCAGTTTGTATTGTAAATATCTAATAATGTTTAGTATATAATGTTTGAATTTAGATATTTTATCGGGTAAAAGTGTTACCTTGCTAGTTGTCTTTTGGTCCATGTGACAACGAACTGCACAACTAGCAACAATTAATAATGCATTCTCAGTTATACTTAGGCCAGCGCCGTTTAGTTTTCTTGTCCCTTGAGTTTATTCCTCAAAAGAAAACTCCCTAATTTTATTAGGTCATATATGTGGGTCAAAATTAGTATATAATTATTAAATTAAGTTGTAAATAAACTAATGATTAAAAATAGGTAGATAAAAAAGAATTACATAAATAAAGCAAAAAGATATGTAATTAAAAAATAACTATTACAAGAGATAACAACTTATTATTTGGGTTTCAACAAAAAGTTAAATTGAGAAAATTGTCAGCATGTTATTTGAAAAGTTTTGGTCTTTTTGTTTATTGTTACATTGGGCAACTTTTTTTTTTAACAAAATAAAATATAAGAGATAAAAGTTATTTGAAACTATAAGCGAAGATCTGTTGAGATAGTACAAAGTAGCGTGATGTTCCTTGTATAGCATCAGTTCCCCTCTTAATTTTACTTCAACCCAGTTTAATCAAAGTTTTTATCATTAGGACTAGTGGCGTCAGCTTGAAACTTTGTGCTTGCTTTGTTACAAAATCTTTGTATTGTACCAGTTATCAATGTAATTCAAAGCCGCATTAAAAAGGGTGTAGGCTTTATCATTCAAATATATTGGTTTCGTGGCGCTCAAGGAAGGTTAAAACAAGGTTTAAGATGAATGGTTTAATTTTGCAAATGTATCGAGGGTAGAGGGTGGGATTTCAGGGATGCTGCGGCTATTAAGAAGGATGGGATAAAGTTGGCAATGAGAATTCTCCAAACCATGTTTTACGAAGGAAAGGAAACTGAAGGTTCACTGATACATAATCCCCCAAAATATATCTTTCATTTTAACAGCCAGTACGGGGATTAGCAGAAATCCACCGTATTAATTTCCTGACAGTTTGAGAGAAGAATAAAGCAACTCAAGAATTTTCAGAGATATTTTGCAAATCTTGAAAANGGGTGTGGCAAAAGTTCGGCAACGGCTAATTATCTCCGTTAATATTTGAGATATCAAACTGCGGTTTGTTGCTATCTTCATCATGCATAAAAATCTACTTTTTTTGGTGGGTACCCAATTTTCCACCATTTTTGTTGCCTTATTGGATTTAACTTTAAACTTTCAAATTGAAACCCCTATACTGTGATACATATTTGGAAAGGCCTTGAAAAAATAAAACATTTGCCGCAAACTAGATCTTTCTATCTATCACCGTTTAAAAATGGCGGCCACTTGAAATGACTAAATTAACATTTTTGACGTTTAATTACGGCCAAAGCAAAGGTTTTAGGGGAAAAATGCAAGAGTAAATTTGTCTTATTTTAGAGTAAAAAATTAAAGTTCAATGCTGTTTTTTCCAAATTCTTATTTTTATTTATATTATGTATTTGGTTGCTATAGCAACCATTATTTATATTAATAAAGAGGCAACTTCTTACTTTATCTCCATATCCTTTTATCATAAGTAGAGTAATCCTTTCTTAGTAATCAGTCAAATACATTGCATTTCCAACATTAAAATGGCGGTTGATCAAAATTGCCATTTTCAACGCTAGATGTCTACTAAAATAAGGCTTTAAGAAAAAAAAAATAAATAAAATAAAAAAAAAAATAAAAATAAAAATTGGTTTAAAAAAAATATTTTTAATTACATTTTGGTAGCGAAAGTAAAATGACTACGTGCGTAGCTATAGCAACCAAATGAAAATTTGGAAAAAATAGCGTTGCATTTTATTTTTTTACCCTAAACTAAGACAAATTTACTCTTACATTTTTTCCCTAAAAACTATACTTTGGCTGTAATTAAACGTCAAAAATGTTAATTTAGTAATTTCAACTGGCCGCCATTTTTAAACTGTGATAGATAAAAAGCTCTAGTTTGCGGCAAATGTTTTATTTTTTCAAGTCCTTTCCAAATATGTATCACAGTATAGGGGTTCCAATTTGAAATTTTGAAGTTGAATCCAATACTTATGGCGGTAACCAAAATGGCGGGAAAATGGGTACCCACCAAAAAAATTAGATTTTAATGCATGATGAAGATTGCAACAAACCGCAGTTTGATATCTCAAATATTAACGGAGATAATAAGCCGTTGCCGAACTTTTGCCACACCCTGTATTTTATTTATTTAAAAAACAAAGTGACATTTTTGACATATATAACAAAAATAATCAAAACAAGTCAAGTAACAGGCTTCCTTAATAACAATTTTACCCGTCTTTTGAAGCTTACGTTTACGCGAGCGTTGCGCGTGAACGCTTGGGCCGATAACGTTTTCTGGTGAACTCAGCCTGGGCATAGGTAAAATGAACATGTGTACCAAATTTCATCTAACTCGGTGAACTTTTACTCAAGTTATCGTCATCTGTAGATTTTGTGTCGGTGGTTTTGGTCTTTTTTTCGGATTCACTCTTGGGCTCCAGAACGTGCCATAAGGAACTTTGTTCCAAAAAATATTTAATATTTACTCTCATTTATTAAACATTTTTTTGATACCTCCAAAAATAAGGGTAGGATACTCTTGTACACTTATTAAATTTTTTCAAAAAATGAAACACCCTACCCTGTACACAAAATCAAGAAAAAATTACCTACTACCCTGGAAGGATCCACATTCTTAAGATTAAGTGAATAAAGGGTACCCCTACAGCCAACTTACATAGAAAAAATTACCATTATTGGAGGTTTAAGAACAAGCAGGAGTTTTTATAAAAAATAACTTTTTTTGAAAACCTAAAAATAGAAGGAAAATATTACTCTTGTAGTCTATCTTGAGACGCAATACTTGTATACTTGAAGAAATAACGTTTTTTGTATTTTCAGGATGAACAAAATGAAAAATACTTTATAAATTACCAATTAGTTACCACTTCATACATATGCTACAACCCTTTTATATGGCGATGCTTGGTGAATAGTTCGATCGGGAAATTAAATACAGTTCTGAGGAAACCACCCAAGTTTTGACCACGTCAGTTGCTGTTTAACTTTATAGGAGAACCAACTGGTCTCCTAACAGAGCTTCGAAGGCCCCTGACCCTAATCACCTCAAAAGACCCTTAATCAACTGGAATCTTGCAGTAGTCGAAAAAGAAGGGAAAATACGGCCTGAAACCCAGTAGGACGAAAGAACTTTGTAATAGACCTATTATGATATGTGATGGAGAGAGAGTGTATTGTCGTGCAATTTATTATAATAAACTTTAATCATTTACTTATTTAAGCAAAAAAAACTTATTTATTTATTTGAAAAATATATTGGTAATGAATATTATTTTTTTGCGGTTGTTGCTGTCCCGATAATTGCACTTCGAAGAGCCGAGGAGTAGTGGTAAGAGGCCTGGAGGCCTGGTATAGTAAACGGACCACATTTTAGATTTTGCCAACCCCAGAATAATGCCCATAATCTGTCAAATCTCCTTGTTTGGATAATAAAGAAGAGTATTTCTTGCCATTTCACTATTACAACCTCATGTTCCCAGATTTGTACAGCTCATACCTTAGGAGCTGCACAAATCTGGGAAGCGCAATCTTCCATATCCATGACATACTCCCATAAATTGGTAAGCTGTCTTCTCTTCTTCGTCGCACACTAGACTGGTAGGATAGACTTCGATTTTTAATATTACTAGATTCCTTCTGAGCAAACAGTATCCGATTAAGACTCCAACAAGGTCCTAACCATTTAGTCACCACTTCAAGTTGTAATTTAGTGATTAAAAATAATTATTATCACGTCCTTTCTGGATTACCTAAAATATAAATCGAAGAACCAAAAGATAGACCCCCTCTTTCTTCTCCTCCAATCTCTACTGGTTTATTTTTTTTGAGGGATTGGAAAGCTTTAGCAGATGATCGGGAGAAAGGAGTGCGGTAAAAATGTAAATTTAAAGGCGGTAGAGGTAGCTTCGTATCCCGTAAAAAGAGGAGAAATCCTTAGGCAAAATACTCGGAGAAGATAATATACGGGCTGTTTGACCTATGCTGGTGGGTCGGTAACTTGACTCGCGTCACGGGACACGGTAGCTCAGTGTGGCTTTAGAATCTTAATGTTCATACTAACTGTGAGCTTTACCTTACCCAGGCACTGTTTATCTTTCCTAAATCTAAAATTTTAATACGGCTTCAACGTGTGCATTGAATTTTGTACCGATAAAAGATTAAAGGAGTGTCTTCTTTCAGTGAGCTCACCTATTCTAATTGTCTGCCAAGATTCACAAACTTTCGAAATGCTGTAATCTGGGAGCATGGTAGTGCCCCCGCCAAGTCGAGCACAGCCGTACCATCCTTTACTGGAACCAACACACGGCAATTTGAACCCCCCTCTATTATCCTATTGATGATACTTATAGATATGTATATAAAATTAATTTTAATTTAAAGTTCATGACAAACTGAACCAGAAATAAAAATTTTACACCTCTACTCATTATGTAGATGACAATAAGATATATGAGCCTAAAGTTTTGTTATTTTGTCACTGACTGACTGACCACTCATCATAATTCAAAGGTACTTCAAACAATCCTCGGCACCTGATATTTTGTAGATTTTATTGCACAAATAAAGGAAAAATTAAAAAAAAAAAATTTGGTTCTTTGTCCCTTTTAAGGCTTATAGAAAAACCGCATATTCAAAATATTGTAAAAAATTATAAACAGCGCCACTAAACCTACCTAGTGGAGAACGTTAAAACTGAAAAGTGATGTCGAGAACGTTTAATGATTTGACAGTTCGTTGGGTTGATTTGTCAGTATTGATTGATAGTTATCTATAGTTAGGGTTACCAGACGTCCGGATTTCGTCCGAACAGTCCGGATTTGAAACTTCTGTCCGGTTTTGCGTCCGGATTTGAAACTTCTGTCCGGTTTTGCGTCCGGATTTGAAACTTCTGTCCGGTTTTGCGTCCGGATTTGAAACTTCTGTCCGGTTTTGCGTCCGGATTTGAAACTTCTGTCCGGTTTTGCGTCCGGATTTGAAACTTCTGTCCGGTTTTGCGTCCGGATTTGAAACTTCTGTCCGGTTTTGCGTCCGGATTTGAAACTTCTGTCCGGTTTTGCGTCCGGATTTGAGAAATGTCCGGGAGGATTTTACTAAGATGAACGGAAAACACAGCAAAAGCAGTAATACTTATTTATTAATAAATAAATATTATATTAATTAATCATGAAATTGAGGTCCCCTGAGTCCAAAAACTTGATTTTTAAAAATAGTCAGTTTGTCGTCTTTGCAAATAACGCCTAGAGCCTAAAAATTTCTGGGCCGATTTTGACGAAATGTGGCTTACACGTTTAAAAAAAATCATACCTCGAGGCAAAATTGAGAAATTAATATTAGCTCTTAATTTGTGGGCGCTACCCCCCAAAAACTCCTTAAAAAGGTGAAAAAACATTTGCCGTTTCCATCGATTTTGATTAAACATTCTAAAATGTAGTCCATTTAAGTACGAATCTATCGATATAAGCCGTTTTCTCGGAAAAAAATAGCAAAAAACAGTTCATGAGCATAAAACGTGGGCGGAGAGAGGCCGGGTTTGATTCCCCTCCCAGGAGAAGTTATTTTTATAATAAATTTAGATTAAATGTTCAATAACAATTAAATATACCTAGGAAAACTAATAAATGAAAAACACTAGGCTAAGTAATTATGAACTGTTATACGAAAAAATTTGTCAGAGTTGTCTCGGACCGATTTTTTCCAATTTTCCCTCCTCCAAATGAAATGAATTGTGTTACTTACAAAAAGAAGTTAAATCCCATCAAAAGCACTAGTGTAAAAAAAAATAAGCTAAGTCTCGCGTAAAAAGTTGTGAGATCATAGGTTTAGCCAAGTCTCCCACTGTGCGAGTAAATTCTACTTGGTTTAATTTATCCAGTGCAAGTACATGATGTTTGTCTGTCCCTCTCTCTATTTTCTTTCCCAAATTACTCTACACGTTTAAATTTAAAAACATTTTCTGACTTGGAAAATACACATCCACATCACAAAGAGGCTAAAATTAAATGCAGTGTTTTATACAAATTTGTATCCTTGTGCTGCGACGCGCGACGCTCAAGTGAAAAAATATTATTTATTATTTGATTTAAGTTTGTGGTGTGTATTTGCCAAGTCAGATAATTTTTTTTAAATTTAAACGTGTAGATTTATTCGGGAAAGAGATTAGGGGGAGGGACAGACAAACATCGTGTACTTGCACTGGATAAATAAGACCCAGCAGAACTCACTCGGACAGTGGGATACTTGGCTAAACCTATGATCTCACAACTTTTTACGCGAGACTTGGCTTATGTTTTTACACTGCTATTTTTTTCTTCTTAAATTGATGAATTTTTAAATGATCTCCACTTAAAATTATTATTAGTTTTAAAATTAGTGATTCACATACACATAGGGTTGGGATATTGACGTCAATGTATAGGACCAAAAACATGCATGAAAAGCAATAATGTTGGTTCGGTTTCTTGTCAAACATCAATTTCCCACCCTTATGTGCGCTTGTGGTGAGACTACCTTCCTGGGCCCCCGATTTAGACTTTATCTATACGTATAACTTATTTTTTAATATAAGCTATTTGGTTCAATAAATTTATATTAATTAATGAATATAATGTAATTTGTTTAATGGTGGCAAGTAATTTAGCAAAATATAAAATAAAGATTACACCCTTTTAGGATTACCTAACATTTAATTACATTTCTTTTTTCCATTTGATACTTAATTTGATNTATTTTATAGCATTCATTATATTTATATAATAAATGTTTTTTTGCAAAATTGTAAATCCTGCCATTCAAACCCATTCTAGGAATTTTTCAAAAGGTTTCAGCTTATATTACTTTAATGTAACATTCAGTAATGGGTAACACCGTAAAAATATTTTTTGAGGAAGTTCCTTAGGATGAGGTGTAATTTTTTGGGGGAAGATGTTGTGTAAATAAATCCTAGATCTTTTTAATCCCGAGATTTTGGACCCTGATATATTAACAGAGATATCATGAATATTTATTTGTATAATTATAAGGATGATTGTTTACTTATATGTAAATATAAAAAGGCTATTTTAGCCATCATTCTACGCCGAAGGCTAGAAAAATTGGAATGCCCCCTACTGTTTTTTTCAATAAGTTTGGAATTTATACCAGTTGCGCTCTTTTACAGTATATCCCAAATATTCTTAAGACAATGCTCATTATTTTTTAAGTTTTAAATAATTCAATATATTTCATATAGGGTCTGCAACATGTCTCATTAAACCTTATTTATTTGTAGTTTAACCTTAACTTTATGCATTTCGATTTCAATAAGCGAACTTAGACTTTTTAGTTTGATAACCGTTAAACCTAAAGGAATGATTACTTTTTAAATTTTCCCTTTGCTGTAAAAAAAATAAGATGTTTTAATAAAAATAAATTAAGTAGATGGAAAAATAAAATTGAAAGAAATTGAATTTTACCATTTCTGTGTTAAAATAGGGAAATAACGGGACCTGAATGTATTCTTAGAATGTAATTGTTTTCTCTGCAAGCTTGTGGATAAGATTTATTATATTCCTATATGAGTCAAAGAGTAATAGGTTTATATTTTCGTTATGCTTGCTGTTTATAGTAGGAGGCCCAAAACGTGAGTGTTGAGGAATCAGTTTGGTTCTATCGAGTGTATTATAGTTTTTTTTTAGTTTTAGTGGGCGGAGTCGTGAAGAGTCAGGCAGGAGATGAAAAGAGAAGCCGACTTAGTTCGGCTCCAAGGTAATATTATCTTCCTTGAAGACAGGGGCCCTGCGGAACTTAAAGACCTTCGGAGCCCTTAGGGTAAGGTCTGACGTAGCCTAGAATCTAAAAAAACCCTCGACGAATTTTACATTCCTCTTAGAGTTATAGGAGAAACAATCCTTTTGTTCTAAAGTTTATGGCAGCCGTCATAGGTTTTTGGTTTGATGGTTATATTGTCTGAATGTTCTGCAAGTTCTTGGCCTCATAAAATAGTTTTGATGTTTCTTCAATTCTATCTTGTTAGAAAATCTTGAAATCCTTCAAGCCTTTAAACAAGGTGTACCATAAGGAAGTATCCTCAGCCCTATTCTATTTTTGATTTACACATCCAGTTAAAGTTCAAGTAGGTATGTTAATAGAGTTATAGAATTTATGTTTATATTCTAATAATTAATAATAATAATTATAATAATAATTATATTCTATTATTTCGCTTTTATATAAATCGTATCCTGAATGATAACAGAACGATAACAGAATTATGTTTACTCAGAACTGCGAAGTAATCCATTTACAATTTCTTGTACTGATTAATTTTATAATCAATATCTAAACCCTTTAGAGTTGCCAATTAACTCTCCACAGATCGGAACCTACAAAGTATATTCCGCTAAGTTTTACAGTAGATGGCTTTTTTTTACTCTAATATGGTGAACGAGTAAAGTACTAACTATACTTATGTATATAATACCCAAAGAGTCTATAAAGTCATAGTCTACATACCTAGTTAGGGAACTCAACAGGGACATAGGGGAGGGTGTGATTCTATGACAAATTTGCTGCGATAAGGTCGATAGGACATGTGATAATACAATGTTTTTGGTAGCAAATTTAATGTAGAATCACACCCTGCTCTGTGTCCCTGTTGAGCTGGAACACCCTGTATATATATTGATCATTACACGCAAAATAATGGGATTATTCTAACGTTTCGCGCAGGGAAAAATTTATTTGGCTCAGCTTAGTTGGTTAGAGAAAAACTCGCCAAAAAACGCCAGTGCGTATTTTTCTCTGTTTAAGTCTCCCGCAGTTTAAATTATTTGAATTATATGTACAGGGTCCGGCAGTGAAACGGGAATATTTCAAAAAACTCTCAAAGTCTAAATTATTAATATTTATTAAACTTTTTACTCTAATTTAATCTAAATTAGTGGAAATTAATGAGGATATATGAAAATGCTCATTTTTTGAAAACTATACTTGTAAGATGGCGTTCGTTTCAAACACATTCTTGAAGTCTTTCGGTGAAGGATCCCATGACTCTGCGTAGCATATCCAATGAAATGTTGTTAATCTCCTGTTGGATTCGCTCCTTCAGTTCGTCCCTAGTTCTGGGTGTGTTTGATTCAAAAACCTTTAGCCCCACAGAAAAAAGTCAGGAACCGTCAAGTCTGGTGAACAGGCAGGCCAAGGAATATCGCCATTCAAGGAAAGACGCCATATTACAATTATAGTTTTCAAAAAATGAACATTTTCATATATCCTCATTAATTTCCACTAATTTAGGTTAAATTAGTGTAAAAAAATTCAATAAATATTAATTATTAAGACTTTGAGAGTTTTTTGAAATATTCCCGTTTCACTGCCGGACCCTGTA
>KZ652104.1:222576-246495 GCA_001010745.2 Gerris buenoi
CGGGACACTACTCGATTATACAGAAGATTATTTTCTTGAAATGACTATAAAGACAAAGGGATGTTCAGTTCTATATACTTTGGGACAAGGGAATATCACACTTCTGTATATACAGGGTGTTTGGTCGAAGATGTAACAAACGAAGAGGGCAGATTCTACCCATCATTTGCAACAAAAAACACTATATATACCATGGGTCAATTCTCAATAGTTTCGCCACAATAATTTTTTTGTTATTTTCTTCCAAGGTACGTCAATTTTACTCTAAAAAATCGATCGCTGAGCATAAAATATTGATGATAGAGCTAAAATAAAGGTACCGTTGGAAAGAGGAAAAAATTTCAGTTTAGAAAATGTCTATTCCAAATGACTTAAAAGGGCAAAACATGTGCATAAATTTTATTTTATTGTTAATTTTAGTAAAAAAATTAAAATTTATTTTTGTTTAAGCCTGCAATTATGCCAAAACGGCATGAGCTACAGTTTGCCAAATTTCAGTAAAACTTCTCCATTTATTCCCCTTTAATTTAAGTACCCTAACACCATCAGTTGATATGCAATTTTTTTAAGCTATGATTGAGTTTTTGTAAAAAAAAAAAAAAAAAAAAACGTAAAAACGCGTACAGACCACCTTACGTGTTACTGAGAGGAGATGTATTAATTTTTGTAATTACCCTAATAAGTGAGATGAATGAGAGGATTTTTATTTTCAATTACATTAAAGAGGACTGTTAAATTACCTTACTGTCCATAGGTCAATCCTAATTGACCATATTATGGACTATGTAAAAGTTAACTCTTATAATATTCGACCGGGATGTAAATTATCATTATAAAAATTTGAAGAATTAAATAAAGATTTTTTTTTTTTTTTTTTTTTTTTTTTTTTTTTTTTTTTTTTTTTTTTTTTTTTTTTGAATAAGCGTTATTAACTGCTTAATGTTAAAACATTCATTCATTGTGCTAATATAGTAAATAGTAAAAATCAAGAAACACTGGTGTTTAGAGAGGAGGTCAAGACTCAAGGGAGTGTACGAGCGGTTTCGGCTTGTGAGGGATGCTACCGATAAGGCACGAAATAATAGCGCTCGACGCAGCCGCCCTATGTGATCACTCTCATTCAGCTCTATGTTTCAGCAGTGTCATGAGATTCAGTAGCCGTGCACTTGAGTGTCCCTTGTGAAAGAGGCCTAACTGTTATATGACTAAAATTTTTAAATTAATTTTTAAAATTATAATTATTATTAACAATGGGAAATAGAGAGAGAAAATTAGACTCCAGCACCGGGACTCGAACTACGGGCCTCTATATTTCCGTTACAGTGCTCTGACAACTAAGCTATACTGGAGAACAATTGGTCAGAGCACTGTAACGGAAATATAGAGAGAGGCCCGTGGTTTGAGTCCCGGTGCTGGAGTCTATTTTTCTCTGTCTATTCACCATTGTAAATACATAATAATTATAATTTGATTTAATTTAAAATTTAAACTTTCCGTTTAATACTACCAAAAACCTAAAAAATTACTAAAATGTATAACAAAATTGCAACACAATAACAACAAAACAGGAACACTCAAGTACACTAAAAAAGGCTAAAATGCATAACAAAATAGAATTTTAAGTTTAGGTTCCAACGACTTAAAACAAATTTTTAAATGTAGTTAATTTTTATACAATATTGCAATATGAGACGTTTTTCTGGAAAAAAAAAAATATGTCATCTGATATATTTTGAGTATATTTTTGATGATCTAGTGCAAAATAAATTTCAAATTGCAAAGTAAACCATTTGAAAAAAACTTATTGTAGTTTAATTATTATTGTTTTTTTTTTTTAAAGGAAATTAAACCCTGAATGACCCTAACATAGAAGATTTCATTTTATTCTGCTGTTTTTATTTTAGATTAGGCTCAATAAAAAGTTTTGTCAAATCAATTGAAATAAAAAACTATGTTATCTCTAAACTCTATTGTTAATAAGAGTTTGACTTGTGCGGATGAATTTTTGTGAAGGAAGTAGCCACTAGGGCGTCGTACAAGACAACTCGATAATAGCCACTCTAAATCCTTCAATGAATCCAAGCTCACATTCATACACTCCTGCCTCAATCTACAAATTTCAAACTGATCTATTGCGCTCCCACCTACTAGGTCTTCTTCATCTGTTAATTTTCTTTTGAGAGACTCTCCCTAGTAGCCTAACAGGAGAGAATAATTAAATTTCATGTTATTACTTTCAAATGCCTAAAATTAATGTAGTACTGACAATGTAGATTTATTTCTACAATAAGTAAAAGCGAAAAACAAAAAACGGATGTATAACTTTTATTATTGACTTATGTTACTGAAACAAATGTACCAGCCTAATAAAGCCCTAACTAAGGGAATAATAAAGAAGTTTTTTAAAAAAAATTAAAAACTAGGTTTCCCTAATTTATAAACTAAATTTTAATTGAGATTGTAAAAAATTCAAAGTAAAATTCTATTCTCGGTAAAGAGAAGAAAAGGGATCATTTGCTTCATTTGGCATTATTTATTATATCAATTTTCAGTCTAAACTTAGCGTACTCAACTACTTTTAATGAAGACTACCCTCTCTAGTGGGCATAAAATATTTAAACTGTGTATAAATACTGTAAAAAAAACCCTGTTTTTACAGCCACTTAGACCAGAGAAAGGTGACTTTTCTGTGGGTCTCAGTACCACTTAATTTTAATGAAAATAATAACAATTTACATGTACTAGTTTCCCCCTTTTTCTCTTATTTATAAATTTCACCTTTTGTCCTTTATAGAAATTTCTACTGGAAGGTGAAAAAAGCTTTTTTCTTGACTACCAGTCGAACCCGATGGTGGATCCTCATTATGAGCTCACCTTTCTCTAATTAATGAACAAAAATAATTCCCTACACACCTTCCAATTAATTAATCTACACAAATAATTCCCTACACACCTTCCAAGTAATTAATCTACACAAACAATTCCCTACACACCTTCCAAGTAATTAATCTACACAGAATTTTTCAGTCATTATCTTCTATACCTTATAAAATTGGCATTGTTGAGTTTATTTTCCTATTAGACACGATGCATTTCCAACTTTCGCTCAGCACTAAACAGTACTTTAAAATCATGGGCCGTTCTCACCTTAACTTTCTATTGCCCAATCCTGTGTTACTTTTCTACCAAAGAAGGCAGATACCAAAGAAAAGTACCATGAAGCCTTGGCTCTCTACAGTCCTTTGTCTTACTTCGGTCATTGTCACCAAAACTGCTAAGCCTTAGCCATTAATTTTGATCAACCATTTTCATTTAGATTTTTTAGATAAATATAATAAACGCATGTAACAACACGGATGTATGTTTCTAGTTCAATAAAACATGTTAAGATATTAATTTTATTTTAATTTATTTCACATGACTTTTAATTTTAAGCTTCACTTGTCTGTGTGGGGCAAATCTTATGACATATATTTAAACCACTTCCCGACTACATAGAAAGCTGAAATTTGCACAGACCATTAATTTGCCATTAAAATAAAATACTCAGTCATTTAATTTACAAAAATCTTTTGTATTATCGTTGTATAAGATCCAAAAATTTCCACATTTATGACACTAAAAAATAGAAAATATAGTATGATATTTATAAATGAAATTGAAATACTTTTATATAAACTTCACTAAAAGGAGAATATACATTTGTTTACCAGACAGATTACTACGAACGATCACAGTATATTCGTACGCCTTATGACAGAATTTTAACAAATCACAAACAATTTGAAAGCCCCCAAGCTTTTATTTTTTAGTGACATCCGCATTTACTGTGATCACCCAATGAACTGTAAGTAGCCTATGGCTAAAGGAAAGTCCTCATCTTTATAAAATGGTATTTTAAAAAAATATATATATATATATAATTTATGGGGCATGTGTAAATAATATTTTAACCCCCCCTATAATAAATAATCCTTTTACCATACATTAATAGTAAAAATCTAGTTTTCATTCATTTTATAAAAAAAAAAAATAATAAAAATAAATCCTTACATATTCCATATTTAAAAACCAAATTAAAGTAATTAGTAACTAAACTATTTTTCATAGTAGAGCGCACTTTTAACCAAAGGCAAAGAAAATTGATTTTAATATCACTCAACCTATAATTTATTCAGAACACATTTACATAAAACTCCCTTCTTTTAATAATTAAAAAATCCTTATATTGAAATGCAAATAATTTACATAAAGCTGTCTGAAGTTACCTTTAATTATAGGATGCATAATAACAAGACAGAAGAAGAACTAATAAATTTATATTTTACTTAGAGGTTAGATTCACGTCCACATTCAATAATTAAATGACGTTAAAGAGCTGAAGTAGTCACTACATCTTTAATCGAGTTTTATATTTTTCTAACTTTAGATTTCGTGATGATATATGTATGTACATTGAACTATATTTCTTCAAAAAACCACTTGACTTATAATTCTAGAGTTCTTTAGAATTTTTTTTTTAAATTGCTCTTTGAAATTTACTTATTAACATTATTCTTTTATAAAAAAATTAAAAATAATTTAAAAAATCTGTAACATTGCAAAAATGTCCAAACATTTAAAATTTACAGTTAATTTAGAAAAGAAAAGACCGTGTAATGCGGTATATTATATTATATTTGTATATGTAATATAATATATGGATAAGGAATTATTAAATAGATTTTGAACTCTAACTACTCGTCAAATGGCTTAATTATTAAGCATGTTTATTTTTCATGCGTCTGTGTCTACGAAAAGTTGATTACCAAAAATAGATAACCATAAAACATCAAGAATAGCACAAATTAAAAATATAATTAATAAAATATCATAACTGGCATCAAGTCATTTTGAAAGATAAGTCTATTATTTATCTACACACTTTTAATTCTATATCTATCGGTAAATATACCTACATTAAAACCTTATACATAGGAAAAATTATATGATAATTTAATTTGGAAAACGTCAATTAATTGTTAATTGTTTTTAATTTGGTACTACATATTGGCAGTAATGGTTTATAGCAATAAGAATGGTGTTTGCTGTTTTAATATAATATTTTAATTTTCATTACTTCCTTCATTTTATCCTCTAGAAAAAAAGCGTTTCTTGTTTAAGGGCTGGCAAGTAGAAATTCATAAATTAAATGCAGGCTTGCTTCTCTATTCTTATTTCTGAAGGCTATTTAAAATTATGTATTTTTACCGTTGAAAAATAAAGAAGTTATTTAAATAACTGCATTGTTAAAATATAATTTTAATTTTTTTTTAACTATTATTAATGATGGGCCAGTAGCATATCTGTCAAATATAAAGAGGTATATGACAAATAGTTTTTTTCCAGGTATAAAATGTTAAAGGGCCAAAACGCAAAGACATTCTCTATCATATAAAGGAAACATAAGAAGAACCTGTCTGAAAGGGTTGGAACCTTATGAGAAACTACAGTCACAAAAAAAAACCCTGACTTGTTTAGTAACTGTAGAGGAATGCAGGTCAAGGGAGATTAAGGGAGGAATCACTAACCCTGGTGAACCAGGAGTTATGTAACCCTGGGTTCTAGACTTAACCCAGGGTGGCTTTTCGTGACTCTCTACCAGATTCGAGGATTTAAAAATTCTATATTGTACCAACCCCCCTCTCTTTTGTATTCTAGTTGTGACAGTGATAAGTGATAAGGATATGTAACATGGACCCGAGCAATGATATTGTTATTGAGAAACTCGTAAGACATTGATAGATAAGTTACTGTAAAAATTCAAAGTATCATGTGAATTTTATAACTTGGTTTTAAGAAGAAAGAATAGATAAATCCTTAGTTTTGCATGCTTTTTTTAAAATTGCAAACATTTTTTAAGAAGTTTCCATAACGAATGGGTTATGTTTTGTTATAAGACAGATATTAGACAGACCGACAGAAACGAGACCAAAAATGTTCGGTCACATAAAATTTTTTCGTTCTCAAAAGTGAACACTATATGCTTCCGTTACCTTCGGTAAACTCGGAAGCAAAATATCTTCTAATAGTATATTTAGTAATTATCTACGAATAGTATCAACACATAGCAAAAGTTAAGTTTAAATTCAAGATTAATACATAGGA
Source organism: Gerris buenoi (assembly GCA_001010745.2). Classification (NCBI taxonomy): domain Eukaryota; kingdom Metazoa; phylum Arthropoda; class Insecta; order Hemiptera; family Gerridae; genus Gerris; species Gerris buenoi. Next base: position 228,724 of record KZ652104.1, read on the forward strand.
ACAATCGCAAACGAATAGTAATAAAAACACAGCAGAAGTTTAGCTACAATACAAGAATAGTGAATCAGGAACAATCACAAACGAATAGTAACAATACAGCAAACGTTAAGCTGTAATGCAAGATAAATTAGCTGCAATGGACGAATAATAGATTTGGTACAATCGCAAATGAATTGTAACAAAAACGTCTGCCTGTTGCCATGCCAATACGCCATCACCAGCAGAAGAATATAGAGCTCTTTGAGTCGAAATTAACTAGTAAAACCTACATGAGAGTCACTCTTCAATCGCATTAGTATAATGATTAAATATGCATGTCTTACAAATGAAGAACAATCATGGACTTGTTGCTAAGTTGTTGTTTTTTTTTCAAGGAAACTCGTTTTATTCACTTAAACTAGGAACTCACGCTTAAACTGTGTCTATTTAGCTTATGAAGTTCATTACGTTTCCTAAGTCAAACTTTATTTCCCCAGAGGACTTGTGGTATTGTAATGATGGTATCGATAGATGTGTAAAGGTCCTGCTCCGTCTTGTAATGACCTTTCGTGGAACAAAAAAGAACCTAAGTTTTTCTATTCTAATGCTTTTAGCACGATAGAGCTCAAAGTTTCTTGGTTTATTTCTAATTTATTGATGGTTGAAATCTTAAAGTTCTATTTTATTGCTATCGGCAATTGGATAATGAGAAGTATCATGCATTTATTCTATTCAAGAGTAGTCAGATTGTTTAAACTCTGAACCTTATTGGCTATATAAAATATAAACTATTGTTAAAAACTAAAAACTATTTTTAAATTAGTCTTGTTTATTGAGGCTTATTCAATCTTTGGATAAAATATTCCCTCTATAATACTAGCGTATATTATGATCATTAAAATTTAATTTATCTTCAATAATATTTTATATTAATTTACTTAAATTTATTGAATATATCAGAAACAAGGCAATAGAATTATGAAATATTGGTGTCATCATCAAGAAAGTTTAATGTATTATATATTATATATATATTTATTCTTATAATTTATATTCTGTTTTTGTTGATCAACTATGCTTTAAGTCCTTGTTGAAAAATATATATTATCTGATTTAGAATAAATTGTACTCAGCCCTTACAAACGTAATTCATAAGAGCACATGGTGAAACGATGAATTGTTATAAACAGAAACCAAATATATATTTTTTGTACTTAAGGCGTCCTTTATCATTTGACCCTACATAACGCATTTCCGTATAAGGAAGGTTTTTAATAAGGGTTTTTAAGGCTTCCCTTTAATGACCTGTGTAAACCGGCCCATACACTAGACGTGCATTGCACGCCGTGCCATTTTTTATATTGGCACGCCGTGCTTGGCATGGCACGCCGTGCGCCACACACTAAGTAGTGAGTAGTAAGTACAGTTTGCTCCGTGAAGTGCTCTAGAATCAGGCGTTCATACTAAGATCTTTTAGTGTAAACGGTCAGTTATGACTGTGGTAACAAAAAATAAAGCTTTCTTGATTGGCACGATACATGAAGATAGGAAGGAGCAATGGAAGAGGAGGCAAATAAAGACTAAAAATTGGCTGAAGAAGAAAGGTTTCCTTACTCTTACCTCGCCACAAACAATGGTGATTTCTACAAGTGTCAATAAACAACGACAAAAAAATGGGAGACAGAAAAACGTTGTATCACTCATTTAAAACAAAAGCCAGTAAGAATCTCTTGATGCTAGTGAACGAAATGTAGCCTCAGATGTTGCAATTTTTAGCACGTGGCACGAGACTAGCCCACACACTGCGGCACGTTGGCACGTGGCAGGATGGCATGGCGCGCCAAAAATCAAACTCGTCTTGATTCTCACCGTGCCGTGCATTGCACGCCGTGCTTGGCACGGAGACCTCCATACACTGGCACGTTTCGTCTGTTTTTGGCACGACGTGCTTTCACGGCGTGCAATGCACGTCTAGTGTATGGGCCGCTTAAGTGAAGTTTAAAATATGTGATTTGTGTACCGTCAGAGATGCAGGTACTAGGTACGTTAATGATAGACTTAACAGACTTGCAGATCGTAAGCAGAAAATTATAAGAGCCATCGGTTTTACCTACGGACCCTACAAATCATATAATCAGTAAAATTATAATAAAAAAATATGTTCAAGAACCCTAAAACAAATAATTTTGTTCTACTCTACCCACATAGACCTAAGAAAGAAATTCTATATAAATAATAAGAATTATAGTGGATAATTAGAATTCAACAAATAATTTTGTTTTTAATTAAATCAATGTTATACAATTGTATATTAATACGTATTTTTCTTTCTGTTTTAGGTAAGTCTACTGTCTATGCGATCTATAAAATACCTAGAAGGGCTTGTATTCACTGAAAATAAGGTAAAACAAACATTTACTTAATGATTGTTAATTAAAAAAATAAAAGAAAATTAGGCTTAATGTTTGAAAAACTTCGTATTCGTTTATTTTAGTATTAACCCTTGAGGTTTGTTTCCCGCCGAATCCGGATGCAATGTCATTTTATATATTTATACAAATATTAATTTATTTCATGTTGATATTACAGTCAATATTCAATATTTAACTTTTAATGCACTGTGTTTACATGATTTTATATACAAGTCATACATACTTTATTTAAACAAATGTTAATGTATTCTATGTGGATATAGTTAATATTTAACTACTTCTACTGTATTTTTCTCCAGTGAGCGATAGTGGCACATCAATGAAAGATGTGTAGTTTGATAACCAAACAGCTCTTCACACACTCACAAAAAATTGTGAATACGTTGTTTGGTCATTGAACTACATCTCTTTCATTGCACATTGCACTACATCTCTTTCATTGCACTACATCTCTTTCATTGCACTACATCTCTTTCATTGCACTACATCTCTTTCATTGCACTACATCTCTTTCATTGCACTACAGCTCTTTCATTGCACTACAGCTCTTTCATTGCACTACATCTCCTTTCGGCACCACTGCAGGTAAGGACTGATTTTTCTGTCAAGCTTCAACTCTCTAGGTTAAATACCTTGGGCGCTACGGTGATAACACGCACACATACAGACAGACTACAGACATCATGCTGAAACCACTACTAAAAACTCCTCAAAAAACACAACGGATAATTCCGTTGAACTCTCTAACAATAATTTTTAGTGAAAACATTACTTTTCCTACTATAGGTAGTGAGGAAAAGTAAAAATATAAAGTATGTTTTGAATTATGTTTTATTTCTACTTATCATACTCATCTCATGTTTAGTAGAAGTACACAACATTCTTCATTTGTTGACGAATCGCGAATGTGAGTGGTTCGCGAACGTTGTCTATTGCTTAGTCTCTCCCTAAGACCAGTTCGATTTATTAATACGTCGGTTCCGAACAACATCTGTATCAACATCTTTTGTGGGCATATAATATTTAAAACCATATATATTGATCTTAGATATTCTACAACGTTGTGGAAAAATTTAAAGGAAATGTTTAAAATAGTGTTAACGTGTTATGTGAAGACCGCTACTTCCAGCGCACGACCTTAATGGTCATGTATCACTGTCAATAAAGATATAGGTACTTACATATATGAAAAAAAAAAAAAAAAAAAAAAAAACAGATAATATACCTTATTATCGGCGTTCTAATTTAAAGGTTTATAGAAACAGTTAACTGGAATGAGTGTCAATTTTCTTTGTTAAAATGTATAAGGTTTCTTGAACGAAACATGGCATTCAATTAGGCTTACTTGTTAACATACGGCAGTTTGTATAAAAACATAAATTTAGTTGATTTGTTTGTAAATGAGCAATTTAAATACTTTTCTTACTCGATTGCTCTAGTTTAAACTTGTTTTCCCCCTTTAAAACTCTTTGGCTGGAATTATTCTAGAATTGTTACTCTCTTGAGGAATTACCATAAAATAAACTTTACGTATAAGAGATGCATGGAAAATAATACTTGATTAATTTTCTTTTTATAAAGTCTCACGCAATTATGAGTTAGTATATCTTTAAACGAATAGTAAACGTAAACGAAAACGAATAGAAATAAACGAATTTCTGGTTGCATGAAAAATGTCTTACATACATACATACATCCACGGCGCTACAGCCCATGGAGGGCTAGGGCCGCCGATACAACTCCTCTCTAATCTTCCCTGTCCTGCGCGAGCCTTCTCCAAGTGCGAACGCCAAGCCTCCTCAGATCGTCTTGGACGTCCTCCTGCCACCTAAGTCGGGGCCGCCCCCTTAATCTTCTTCCTCCTGGCCGTCCATCCATCATTATTTTTGGGACTCTATTTTCTCTCATACGCGCTACATGTCCCAGCCAGCGAATTCTTCCAGCCTTCACAACGGATACTAAGTCTGGTTCAGGATACAGATTCCGCAACTCCTGGTTTGATCTTAATCTCCAATTACCATTTTGCTGAACTGGTCCAAATATCTTCCTCAGGATTTTTCTTTCCCATCTTCTAAGTTTATCTTCATCATTCTTCGTAAGCGTCCAAGTCTCAGACCCATAAGTGACTACGGGCCGAACAACACTTTTGTACACAATGAGCTTGGACTTCCTACTGATGTGTTTGGACTTGAAGATCGATTGAAGCGAAAAATAGCTTTTATTCCCGGAAGCAATCCTGGCATTGATTTCGTCGGATGTAGCATTCTCTTCTGTTACTAGAGACCCCAAGTATTTAAAATTTTGGACACGCTNATAAATAAGTATTCTGTTTACTCTAAACTTCGAATTATTAAAGTGGCGCAGTCGTTTCATTAAAATGGCTAGAAGGAGAAGAAGAGATGAAAATCTAATTGAGGAAATGGAAATCGAGGAAGAAAACAGCAATCAAAGTAATGAAAATCTTCCTTCAAATTTCAAAATTCCTAGTTTCGATCCTAATACATCAGTTTGGAAAATATTTTATCAAAGATTAAAAAACAGTTTTGAACTCTATCGAATACCAAGAAAAAAATGATTATTAGTTTCGTTAACAAGTTTAGATGAAGAAACATACTCGAAATTATGTGATATGTGCGAACCAAACACACCAGAAAGTAAAACTTTTGAAACAATTTTAGATCTCTTACAACAATTTTTTCACCCAGAACCAAATAAATTTGCCGAATGACTTAAATTTCACAAAAGATTCCAATTAGAACACGAAAGTTTAAAAAATTTCCAGGTAGAATTAAATAAATTATCACGCTCATGTAAATTTCCAGAAAATTGGTTACCTGAAGCACTATGTACTCAATTCATTGCGGGAGTGAAAAATGATGAAATTAGATTACTACTACTGAACACTAAAGACCTAACATACTCCAGAGCTATAGAATTGGCAAATGCTTATGAAACAAACAAGTTAGCTTCAAAATCTTTTAGCAAAAATGCAAACCAGAAATGAAGTCCTAGAAGTAAAGGTATTGTCAAGAAATATGAACAATAGCAGAATTAATAATAAAAAACAACAGAAAATAATTTTAAAACGTGTTTCCGATGTTGGCGGAATAATCATGATGAAAACAACTGTTTTTTAAAAAATGTAACCTGTTTTCGATGTAAGACGAAAGGCCATACGGCCGCAACATGTTACACAAAGACAGCAAGAGTAAAATGTGTAGAAGATTTGGAGAAAAAAACAAATGAAGAAGGAATTTCAAGTCGTGATTCCGTTCTTGTTACGGAATCTTCAGTATGGCAAGTAGGAACTAAAGCCGACAAGAATAGAAAACTTTTTACACCAATTATATTGAATGGGAAAACAGAAGAATTCATGTTAGACACAGGATCATGCATATCTTTAATGAGTAAACAACGTTTTCAAGAACTTTTCCCGAAAACAGCAGTACAACCAACTCTTCTGAAGCTACGAACTTACACTGGCGAGAGTGTTCTACTTCACGGGGTGGTCAGCATGAACGAATCAAATGAATTAAATTTATCTTCATTATTTTTCGTAAGTGCGTCCATAAGTGACTACGGGCCAAACAACACCTTAATGAAAAATGTCTTGTCGGTCTCAATTCGGTTAATGGACAAAGTTGCATGCCATTCTCATTTTCAGAACTTCCTCTTTCTACTGCACCGAAATAATATTTATTTATTGCAGTATAAGTGAAAATTAAATGCACAGTTTGCTTTTTGTTCTTTTATTTCTTTTTTTAAAAAATCTGAATTATGAAAATCGTTTCTTTTATAAGATTTTATATATTCGTGATACTCTGTTTTTTCTTTGTTACCACATCATCTATAGGTTCCAGTTTTATTATTACCTGTAGGAATTCAAATCTCACTGTGGATGTTGACCTACAAAAGTACAAAGTGATAGGATAGTTGACTGCGAACTGTGAACTGCGAAGGATTGATGCATGGTTTACTAGGTGAAATAAGGAGCCCCTTAGGACCCAAGTATATAGACTTTGATTGGCTACCGTTAGGGACAAGCCTTATGAATCAAACATAGACCTATACAGGCTTCCCTGTAAACTGCCATCTGGTAAGGGAATGATTGTTGGTCCCAATCAGACACGTCTTCAAACCTCCCAATCACTCGATCGTTTGCCTTTCTCTCGCCCCTTTCACGTCGTCTTCTTCCCATCTGCCAATACAGACATCTCACATCTCTTCCGCTTGTATCTATTTTAGGTTACTCGTACCGCAACAGATCGTCATTATAGATTACGATCTTTTGGTATTATTGGTGCAGCTTCTCTTTGGTATAATATTTAGTTAAGAGCATAACCAATATCCTTTAAACTAATACGTAGAGTTAAAAATGATTTTAATAAGATTTGCATAAAATCTCGTTTAAGTTTGAACAAAATTTAACATAAATCACCCTGAATAATATGATTAATGATCATTTAACAGTCTTGGCTATCCTATTATAACAGACTTGGTTGAATAAATCTACATCTGTACGCACTGCCTCAATTATTTAACCATCTGGTAGAGAATTCAAGCCAAAGTAGAGTAAAATTCTTTCAGAGTATTGAACATATTATCTCCACAGATCTTTATGTTTTGGCAATTGTTTACACTTGAATTATAGATTAAAAAGAAATAAATAAAGAATAAGGCCTAAGCTGTCGAACGGGACTAAAATCTAAAAGAAAAAAAAGAAATAAGAAATAAAGTAATTTAAACATTCAAATCGTAACTGCATAAAAATCACGATAAGAGAAGGCGGTTGCAGTTAAAAATGTATTATATAAATTTAAGATAGATTAAAGTCCTTTCAGGAAGTAATAACGTATACATTGACCAAAACCTTAATGCATTTTCAAGTGTTTGCTCGCAATAAATTTGCTTTATGTTTTGCCTAAACTTTATATAAAATAAAAATTTACTGTAAACTTTCCCACTTATAAAATTTTCTATCTTAAATATGCTTTCAAATTCTTAAAGTTTATTATCATTAACAAAACTAATTTGATTATATACTTGTGTAAGTACAAGTATATGAAGTTACTGTAATGAATATTCTTAAACTGGTCCACTTCACCGACAATAAAAAAAGAAAATACAAAATAAAATATTATCGCACACATAGCTTCCTCGCTGTCTATATGTAATATCAGGTACAATTTAATTATTTTATGCTTTTACTACCCATTATTGACTAATTTATTATATTGTTTCACCCTTTTGTTTTAAATCTGTCAAATTTGTTTGGTTTTTATACGAATAAAAGTATCAATTTAGCAATATTTAATGTTCGCATGTGATTAAAATTAATTTGGAGTTTTTGGGTACTTTCAGGCAAACTTCTTAAAACCTCTTCCACATTTCTTAAAACTCTAATGAGTACTTTGGATAATTTAGGCGTTAATAATTATATTTATGTTAATGAGACTTGACCGGTATAGATTAGTGAACTTGGTACGTAGGTTTTCGAGGGATGACTAATAAACAGCTTGGTTTTCTTTTTATATTTTATTTTCCTATTTCTTCTGCGATTTATAAATTTCCCTTGATAATTCCAGTGCTAGAAAACTGAATACATAAATAAGAAAGTGATAAATTGTAAGAGGCTTGTGTTTTATTTCCCATGATATATTATATTGGTTGAGTAAAGTTAAATTTTTATTTTATTTTACTTAAAAAGATACATAATGTGAAATACAAAAATGGGATACGAAGGCAGGTTTGGTTTGAATAAAGATAGAACAGAGTTCTGGCCTAGCATTGTACACTATGTTGCCCCATCTCCCCAACCTTACGCTTCTCTTCGCCGTATTATGTTTTCATCTATTCAAATGCTCAACATGCTTCTTTTCAAACAGGTTTTCGTGTTTATGTATTTTCCTATTTAATCTTGCTACTGTATATTATCCAATACATTGTGCGTATTCTCCTCCTAACCCTACTTACTTCTTTACAAATATATTTTCAATTTTCACATTCAACTAATGTTTATGGTACTTATGCTTTGAATGGTTTCAAATATGGGTATCCATGAAATAAATTAATACAGGGTTACTTAATTAAATATCGTAGTTCTTTTCTTCCTTCTTATGTTTATATTCTTGTAAAAAGAAGTATTGACATTGTAAGATTCGCTGTAGCGGTATACATGAGATTTTTTTTTTTTTTTTTTTTTTAAATAGAAAATAGTATAATACTCGCTCACCGTATATCTCATGCTGTAAATTTTATTTGATAAAGGAGTATCTAGTAAAATAGCATCCAGGTCCAGTTGCTTGTGGAGGAATTTCAGCCATTCTCAGATTTGTCCAAAATTACATTATACAACATACTGCATTATACATTGAAAGAGAAGGAATAGTGATGGTGCGTGAATTAGATTTTAAGTGATTTACGTATTGTTAAATTCCCCCTGAGTAGAAAACAGTGGTTTTTAAAGATGTTTGTCTGTAGTCTGTGCAGATGCATCTTATGGATAGAATCCATAAGATCTTATGGATCATGGGGCCTAAATTACTGGGACGAATTGAATTTCAATAACACTTGGCATAGAGTCCAAATAAAATATACCCTGAGGCAAAATGGAGAAATATATTTAAAGTCTAAATTTGGGGGACGTTTCCCCTAAAAACTGAAAAAACATAAGAGCTATCTTGCACCGATGAAACTTACTAAACTTTTTCATATACCAGTACAATTCCTTTATAATTACTTTGTCCATTGTCCTCGATTTGTAAGTTTTTCCGAGTTTTTGTGGTCAAATTTAATAATAATCATTGCACATTATGTAAAAATGTACCATAAAAAATAACTCCTTCCCGGCGGGGAATAAAACCCGGCCACTCTTTATCCGCATCTATAGAGGTATTTTCTCAGAAACTAAATTTAAATGGACTACGCTTTAAGGTACGTTTTCCAAGACGCGACTCCAGCCAGCTATAGACGCTGAGCGATAATCGCTCAGCGATAGTCGCTGGCACAAAATTATAGTAGGTGTTTTCCTACACGCGTCTCCAGCGACTATGCAACATATCAGTAGGTAACTAGCAGTAGATGCGAACACGGTAGTTTTTAATTGAATTATGAGTTTTAAGAAAAAACTTCTTATTACATGTAATTAATTCTCACTTCTCGTGGTTACTTTAAATTTATAGTTCTGCTGGATTTATATCGAATAAACCAAGTGAAATATATGTTTAAATGAAACAAATATAAAAGGGGATTATGACTGCTCCAGGAGCAGTCATAATCGCAGTCGCTGGCGATCCTAGCAATACAGTGTTGGTGAAACCAGCCAACAAAACAATCATACCAACTTAAAAAGTATTTTCTTAGGTTAATTTTAAGTATTATGTTGGTAGTAATGTTTTTTTAGCTGTTTTGTTTACTAATTTTTCGGAAAGGTTACTTTAGGTTATCATACAGTCTTTAAATTTAAAACAATCTAAACGTAATTAAATTAAAAACGTTTATATTTAGTATAAAAATTGTTATTTTAATAAATCAAGTAACTAAATATCAGTTTATTTATTTTATCAGAATATTTATTTACGTATATTATTGGTTTGTCCCTTTTATATTTATTTCATTTAAACATATATTTCACTTGGTTTATTCGATATAAATCCAGCAGAACTATAAATTTAAAGTAACCACGAGAAGTGAGAATTAATTACATGTAATAAGAAGTTTTTTCTTAAAACTCATAATTCAATTAAAAACTACCGTGTTCGCATCTACTGCTAGTTACCTAATGATATGTTGCATAGTCGCTGGAGTCGCGTGTAGGAAAACCCCTACTATAATTTTGTGCCAGCGACTATCGTTCAGCGACTATCGCTCAGCGTCTATCGCTGGAGTCGCGTCTTGGAAAACGTACCTTTAGAATTTTATAATTAAAATCGTCGAATTATTTTCGCGAAATAATTTTTTTGGAACCTCAAATTTAAAGCCAAAATTCATTTATAATTTTTTCCTCAGAGTATATTTTTTTTTACATGTGTGCCAAATTTCATTAAAATTGACCCAGTAGTTTAGGCTCCACGCGTCTGCACAGTCGATAAACCGGAAATTTATGAAAACCATTTTATTTGGCTCATGGGACCAAAAAATATTAAAATAGAAGTTTCACACAATATTATCTTTTTAAATTTATGCTACAAATATAAAATTAAGTATCGAGATCGATATTCCGCGTGGATGAAATTATTTTTATTGTAAGTTTTAAATAAAATGTTGATTAATAAATTAATTTATATTTGAAAACCCGACAATTCTATGTTGGAAAACACTGGACAAAGAAATTATGCATGTATAGGAATAAGTTTAGAGCGTGAGTTGCATCGGACTGTTATTTTAATTTAAAGTTTATGGTTTGCTATGCTATGACTTGAAATTAAGTTAATTGAGCCATGAGGATGATTTACTGTAAGTATTTAATGAATTAAGTGAATGTATACAAGCAATTAAAATGATTGAAAACATTGAAAAAGGTCATAGAACACTACGATTTAGGGCTATAGGACCCAATGCAGTAGTATACAGATCGTTTTAATTATTATTGTGTAGTGATAAATGATAAGTGGTAACTCGATCATTGGGGCGACCTCCTCAGTAATTTAAATATTAAACTTTGTGTTCTGGAAGATCGAATATATTGATATTCTTCAAACTCTATCCTGTATACTTCTGCACAAGAAAGTATGTACTTCGGAAAAAATCGGGGAATGAATGATACTGACTAACTTAACTTCGCAATTTTTTTTTTTTTCATCAAATACCATTCAAATTAAATAAGGATAAAGATATTTTTATTGGAAGATGTAGATATTCGAAATGTAAGGTTTTCTAAGAATTTATTTTAAATATTTTTCATCTTAGTGACGACATAAGATATTTCTACATATCTTGTATCATGTTAACAACGTAACCTCTTTAAAAATATCATTTTTTTCTTTTTCAAAAAAAGTCTTCATATTTCCCTTATCCTTATGTACTTAAACATCTTCAATTTTAGTAAAGATAGATGATCCCGATTATGTTGCTTATATTCAGTTATTCAATATTAGAGAAAAAGAGACAGTTATTAGTTATTAGATTTAGTGTGGCACATAGCTTTCTCGCGTCTTATTCTTGTGGCACATTTTGTCAGCTTTAATTTTATATGGAATAGTCTTATCGCTAGGTCACATAGTTTCCGAGATGTAAGTGAAAACCGAAAATTNATATAAATCCAGCAGAACTATAAATTTAAAGTAACCACGAGAAGTGAGAATTAATTACATGTAATAAGAAGTTTTTTCTTAAAACTCATAATTCAATTAAAAACTACCGTGTTCGCATCTACTGCTAGTTACCTAATGATATGTTGCATAGTCGCTGGAGTCGCGTGTAGGAAAACCCCTACTATAATTTTGTGCCAGCGACTATCGTTCAGCGACTATCGCTCAGCGTCTATCGCTGGAGTCGCGTCTTGGAAAACGTACCTTTAGAATTTTATAATTAAAATCGTCGAATTATTTTCGCGAAATATTTTTTTTGGAACCTCAAATTTAAAGCCAAAATTCATTTATAATTTTTTCCTCAGAGTATATTTTTTTTTACATGTGTGCCAAATTTCATTAAAATTGACCCAGTAGTTTAGGCTCCACGCGTCTGCACAGTCGATAAACCGGAAATTTATGAAAACCATTTTATTTGGCTCATGGGACCAAAAAATATTAAAATAGAAGTTTCACACAATATTATCTTTTTAAATTTATGCTACAAATATAAAATTAAGTATCGAGATCGATATTCCGCGTGGATGAAATTATTTTTATTGTAAGTTTTAAATAAAATGTTGATTAATAAATTAATTTATATTTGAAAACCCGACAATTCTATGTTGGAAAACACTGGACAAAGAAATTATGCATGTATAGGAATAAGTTTAGAGCGTGAGTTGCATCGGACTGTTATTTTAATTTAAAGTTTATGGTTTGCTATGCTATGACTTGAAATTAAGTTAATTGAGCCATGAGGATGATTTACTGTAAGTATTTAATGAATTAAGTGAATGTATACAAGCAATTAAAATGATTGAAAACATTGAAAAAGGTCATAGAACACTACGATTTAGGGCTATAGGACCCAATGCAGTAGTATACAGATCGTTTTAATTATTATTGTGTAGTGATAAATGATAAGTGGTAACTCGATCATTGGGGCGACCTCCTCAGTAATTTAAATATTAAACTTTGTGTTCTGGAAGATCGAATATATTGATATTCTTCAAACTCTATCCTGTATACTTCTGCACAAGAAAGTATGTACTTCGGAAAAAATCGGGGAATGAATGATACTGACTAACTTAACTTCGCAATTTTTTTTTTTTTCATCAAATACCATTCAAATTAAATAAGGATAAAGATATTTTTATTGGAAGATGTAGATATTCGAAATGTAAGGTTTTCTAAGAATTTATTTTAAATATTTTTCATCTTAGTGACGACATAAGATATTTCTACATATCTTGTATCATGTTAACAACGTAACCTCTTTAAAAATATCATTTTTTTCTTTTTCAAAAAAAGTCTTCATATTTCCCTTATCCTTATGTACTTAAACATCTTCAATTTTAGTAAAGATAGATGATCCCGATTATGTTGCTTATATTCAGTTATTCAATATTAGAGAAAAAGAGACAGTTATTAGTTATTAGATTTAGTGTGGCACATAGCTTTCTCGCGTCTTATTCTTGTGGCACATTTTGTCAGCTTTAATTTTATATGGAATAGTCTTATCGCTAGGTCACATAGTTTCCGAGATATAAGTGAAAAACCGAAATTAGGGACCTTCTACGTGCCCCCCCTCCCCCCGCTCGCTCTCCTTCGAGGAGTGCGGACTTTTAGTATGTTCCCTCCTAACTAGTCCAAACAAAGTCCCAAAGTCAAAAAATTGTGTTCCTTCCGTTTCCCTCTACACCCCTTTTTGAGGATTCACTGACTGGACTAAAGAGAGAGTGAGATAGTAAATGGTAATTGAATGGGGGGTGACAAGTTGAAAAAGTAATCTTTTATTAGGCCAAAGTTTTTCTTTCTTAGGATTTCTGCCCCAGACTTTTCTTATTAAACTTTCGCCAGAAAATTGAACTTATTTACAGTAAAAACCAATGAAAAAATACAGTAAACGACTAGTTGCAGATGTGGGACAGTAATATAAAATAGTATATCAACATTACTTTAGTAATCAATAAGTTTAATTAACTACTAATTGAAAAAAGAATTTGAGTACATAGATATATAGATATGAATCATGAAGCGGAGAGTACCAACATTTCTAGTTAGAAAAGCCGTAGAAATCGAATACCAGGTAATCAAATTTAAGAGACCTTTTTCCGAAATTGGAAACCATTGGTTAGGGTTAGGGCTTTAGAGGAGTTAAAGAAGTTTCGCTGATGCAAGTATTTTAACTTTTAATCCAACTAAGCCAAAAAAAAGTTTTATACAGTGGACTCGTGACTTTCTAGAAAATTCATAGACTATAATAATAGGACCATATGGTTTTATTGAGATTAGATCTATTTAAAGTTTTCTTTTTCATATACCTAATTATATTAAAGATAATACGCAATAAATAATAATGGTTGGAGCTAAGTAACTGACTTATGATCTGTTATCCATATCCCCCACTGTTTTCTTCAAAATCCCTAGATAAGAATTATTAGCACAGAGGCTTTGAGTAAGTGTTATTATTTAATGGTTTTATTGTTATGTTATATAGACCAATACAGATTCATTTATACCTCATAATTTGAAATAATAAAAAAGAGACAGAGTTCAATTCTTTTATGATGCAGACGTCTTAAAAATGCGGGATAAGTCTCTTAAATGAATATTATTGAGATTTGGTAATATTTACGATTAAATCATCTCCGTTTCCGAAAGTGTACTTCAAATAAGTGGTCCAAGTACATGTTCCAAACATTTTTTACTTTTATATCTACTTTAAATTTAGTAATTAATTTTATAATCTAGGTTCACTTATCCCGTGAAATTTCTGTTTTTTCTGAACTTCTGATAAAAGTTGTAGGCAAGTTTATATGTTTGAAATAAATAGGTTTTTTTAATACCAAAAGTTAAATGTAATCAGTTACTTAATTGATTTTACTTTTGTATACGTTGTCACAGTGTTTGATCCACTAACGAAAATGATACGTCAGTGAGTTGTAATTGTAAAGGAAGTATGGCATAGTGAAAGGAGAAGAAAGACCCTAAAATTTGATCGAGGTAGAAACTGCTTAGAATTTTGATTGATTAGCTTGGGGGCTTTGAATTAGGGTCCGACTCGCTTTCACGTTGCCAATTAAGGGACCAATTACGTCGTTTCAGCTTAGCTTGCTTCTAAAACTTCCCTTATAGCTTCGATCTCAGCACCCTTTATACTTGACGAATACTGTCCGTCCAACTTCTCAAGAATGCCGTTTATTTAGAATTGAAATCGACTTCAATAGAAGCAATAAGTAAAGACCGTAAGTTTAAGTTTCTTAAACGAAAAGAACAAAATGTTATTGTTCGAAATTAATCGGCTTTGAAAGAGATCGACATCATTATCTTATAATTTCGATACTTTATTTTTTAATATTTGGTCGATGTATAGATTTTAGAAACTTTTTATGTTCACTAGCAACAGCCCATAAAAAAGGGTACGAATCTGCCACATTAAGGATAATAAATAAGTTAAATTTTCTGGCGAAAGTTTAATAATAAATGTCGGCAGCAGAAATCCCAAGAAAGAAAATTCTTTGGCCCTTAATGACATATTATTTTTTTAACTTGACACCTTCAATTAATTACTATTTATAATCTACTGTTAACTTTACTGAGTGTAATGGATTAGTTTATACTTATTAATTTCGAATAACGGAATTATATCAAAAAGGGCTATAGTGTATCTACTATTACGACATTTTCTCATTAAATATACAATATCATTTGATATTTTTGATATTTTTTATCCTTGTTATTTGAAGAGATAAGCTCTGTATACATCAACAAATAAATAATTATCCTAATAATGAAGTAATTCCTATTAAATAGAAAGGTAAAAAAAAATGGTTTTAATTTAACATAAATTTAGTCAATATTAATGACCTTTAATTTTTATTCTATATTTAAAAATATTTAAACATATACTATACATATTTCCATATTAGTTCATTTATAACTCATACTTGTTGTTACAAGGATTATTTAGTTGGGCTAGATTAAATGGGACTGCAGAGCCAAGTAATGAAATACTGTAGCAGTGAACTTTAGCTGATATTTCTGAAACCTTTAGACACAGACTAGTGGGGCTAACCTATAGAAACCTTTTAACTTATTAAAAAGTGTTATATTTTAAGAACCATTTTATAATTCTATTATTTCAAATATATAACAATACAATACATTAAATGACAAACAGTTTGAGTCAATTTGAAGGCAAGCACACTCTTTGAGCTGGCTCTAGAACTCTAGACTATACATGGACTGGCCATGCTGGGTCTGTGGGAAAGATGGATTAGCCTTCTTCTGCAATGCAGTTTTAGCACTTATGTTCTTAAGCAGCAATTGGCATATTACTTTTAATGGATGAGAACAAGAAAATTAAAACAATCTTCCAACCAATGTATTTAATCAAATGCCTTGGATGAAAGATTTAAAAAAATAAAATAAAACTCGGAACTTTTCCTCACTTTAGAGGCCACTGAAGTTGTTTGGCCACTAAAGTTGCCATTGAACGTGGTGAGTACTTCGACGGGTGACCGTTCTGAATTAACTGGTTTATTATCATTCTTAAAAAAACAAAATAAATCCTACCGCGGGTATCCGCAAGCCGAGCGAATTTCCATTGGAAAATTGTAGTATTTGTATAATCGTAGTAGTTTGAAAGAAGTTTAAACTGCTCAACAATTAAACTACACATTTCCAATGCAAATTCACTCGGCTTGCGGATACCCGCGGTAGGATTTATTTTAAAATATTTGCTGACTCATTTGGAGGGGTTCATGACGTCATAAATATCCCATTTTCAATAGGAATCATCGTCTCAACGAGCTTGATTTTTAGGTGCAATTTTCATTTTGATACGTCAATTCGTTCGAGCGCTATCGTGCTCACAAGAAATCCGCTAGAAATACATATACCTATATATACAATTAGTGTTTGTGAGAGACACCAAGGGATGTGCCACGCGAGCGTGACACATAGGAACTGTTCCAACACCAGACAATCGTCACAGCGATGTTGGCTCGGCATTACGCCATGTCCTGCATCGTTTCGTCGCTACCGACTCATCAGGGGCCCGACGATGCCCACCCAACTCTGGACCTATAGTATACTGGATCAAGAAGATCAGATCATCTAGAAAAATTTAAACTATTAATAGATTGTTCTAATAATCAAGCCGAGCTTCTGGCAATCCAGATGGCACTTCTTTGGCTAACATCAAACAGTTCATTGACAGACAAAATTATTATCCACTCAGACAGCCTGGTGTCAATTAGTTGTATTCAAAACCAAGACTGCCACTTTGTCTTAGCCGAGTCTTGCAAATCATTACTCCTAAAACTTTTAAGACAAAGTACAAGTGTACAAGTTAAATGGGTAAAAGGCCATTCTGGTGTAGAAGGCAATGACAAAGCTGATGAATTAGCATAAGAAGCCTCATTGAACTCCTTCAGTGGCTGTCCAGCGTATGAAAGGATTCCCAAATCGGTGTTAAAACGGATGAGTTACAACATCAGTATGGAGAAATGAAAAGAATTATGGAGAAATTAAGAGAAAGGGTTGTGAACCAAAAAATTATTTCCAATAGTTGAGTGCAGAGCGAAAACGAATTTGAACTTTACATTCAAGATGACGCAAGCACTCACTGGCCATGGGTCGAACAAAGCGTATCTCCACCGTTTTAACATCATTCCGGATCCTTTGTGCAGCTGCGACAGGGCATCTCCACAAACTTGGGAACACATCATCTTTAATTGCCCCATATTTGACCGAGAGAGAAGTTCAATGATGTCAAGCCTAATTACAAGAGGAGAACACTGGAGCCCAACAAATTTTAAAATATTTACCAAATTTCACCATATTTTCTCAAAATTTATAAATTCTCTAAATTTTGACAAATTCAGTTCATAGTTTTGATATACATTTATTTAACTTCATTCAAATAATTATTTATTTATTTCATTATTTTTATTTATTTCATTATTTTTATTTATTTATTATTTGTTTATTATTCATTTTTATTTACTTACTTACTTATTTATTTTATTTCTATTTCTTAATTTATTTATTTTATTTATTTATTT